>CAUYPK010099113.1:0-34179 GCA_963574355.1 Loris lydekkerianus
TGCTCTGTTGCTTGGGCTAGAGTACCATGGCCTCAGCCCAGCTCACAGCAACTTCAAACTCCTGGGCTCAAGTGATCCACCTGCCTAAGCTTTCTCTCTTCCTTTTCTAGTGTCCTAGCACAGGAGTGTGTGGTGTATGGACAAGCACACACACTCTAGGCTTGTGATGTGACCTGGGTGAAATGCTTTTGATTAGTTTCACTAGTGCAAGTAACACCTTCCCTTTGGAAGAAATTTCTGGGCCTGGGAAACCTCTCCCGACTGAATGTCAGTGTGTTCAGAACACAATTTCCTGAATTCTATAATTTTCTACCCACTCAATATAACTGATCAATTAAAATGGCACACACAATACAGAATGATTCTAACCCACCTGAACAGAACCTAGCAAATCTTCAATAAAAGTTTGCCCATAGGCAGTCTTTGAAATATATCAGCATTCCTTGATCAGTCTAGTAGTAATGGCTACTCAAGTTTTTGAAATACTTTTTTATTATAAATCAAACTGTTGCCTTAAAAGCAAAGCCTAGGAAAATAAAAAGGAATTTTTTAAATGCAGGCATTTGTGAGGGAGAGAGAAACTCATGTTGTCACCCTGGGTAGAGTGCTGTGGCGTCATAGCTCACAGCAACCTTAAACTCTTAGGCTCAAGCAATTCTCTTCCATCAGCCTCCCCAAAAGATGGAACTCTATTGGGCATATAGATGGGCATATAGTCTACTTTCCCCTTCAAAGATGCTGAGATGAAGAAACTATAATTCTAACATCAGAAATACACTGACATATTAAGTCTTCTTGGAACACTAAGAGTTTCAGAGAGAACAAATACTACAGTTTGTGCAAGAATATTAGACTAAATTATGCAAACCCTTTTAGTAAAAGAAAAATCTATAAATATCTATATTTACAAGCAATTGTGTTAATTTTCAGGAACATGAATCAACTCTCAATTACTAAAAGCTTGAAATTCTTCTAAACCATTTTTTCTTATAAGGTAGAAATGAAAAGTACAGTAAGGATATTTGTGGTAGTTTTTTATCAGTCTTATTTAACATTAATGGAAGACCACGTTTTTTGGCAATGGGTACAGTCTTCTTTAATCTTCTAGGCTGAGCAAAGGGGAGGGGGAAATGGTAAGATCTATTTGTAACAAGTCATAACGCTCCAGAGGATAAGTACAGTCAGTTCTGCTATAATGTTTGTTTTGAAAACATGAATTTGTTCCCACACTACTAACACTTTAGAGAAAATTCAAACTTAATTCAAATTTCTCAATTTTGCCTGTGCTTACGCAGGATTTCTTCCCTTAGAAGCCCTTGATGAGTGCAGAGAATTGCACCCAATTCCAAAGGGTATCACCAAACACACGTGCCATCCTCCCCACCCACCCGCTACCTGGGTTCCCCCAGGGCACCCACCCCGGCCGGCCTTCCTGCTCTGATGGTTGTATTTCCTCTCAGCCCACGTTTCCCCTTGTCCTTTTTCTTTTCTCTTACGCTTTCTTCTGTTCTCTTCTGGAACACAGGATGGCAGATGTGAGAACCTGGTGGCTTCCACAAATGACTTCGGATCTTTCTCAAGGCAAAGCATCATATTTACCATAGTATGCATTTCTTAATCATTAAACACAGACTAACGTGCAAAAAACTGTGCTTCCATTTTTGTTTGATTCCTGTGTGCCATGAAGTTTCTGCCACAGCCAAGGACTGTCTGGCCCAAAATGTCTACAGTGCCACTGATGCTATTCTAGACAGCTTAGGAAGAGGGCTGGAAACTTTGAACCTTCTGTTAGAGCAGCGGTTCTCAACCTGTGGTAACCCACAGGAACTGTATTAAAGGGCCACCGCATTAGGAAGGTTGAGAAGCACTGTGTTAGGGCCTATGGGAAGATCTGTGGGGAAAGGAGGGGGCTTTAGGAGAGAGACCTGGGTTGCAATTCCAGCTCCACCACTCCCCATTGACATCACTTTGCTATCTGCACGTTCGATATTCTCACACTGAAATAGGGTTTATAATAGTACCCGGTCATAGAGCTGTGGCTAGGGGTCTAAGTGCTAAATCAGCACCTGACTTACGGTAAGTACACCAATATTAGTTGCTGTTTTCCAATGTTTTTGTCTTATTGAGGCGAGGCATACAGTTGAAATATGTGGAAGTGGCAGCCACATAGTGTGTTCATAGCTGGTGGGGTCTATTGAGGTGATGGGGTGCCACGTGACACTCACTGTCTACCACGCTCACAGGGCAATCTGACCAGCATAGGTATTTTCAATGGTTTTCCTAAGTCGCGACTCAAGATCTGGCCATAAAGGTTTGGAGTGACCATCCCAAGCTGGCCTGGGTCATGATGTTCACCTGAAGTCCCATGTGTAGCAACTCTGCGAACCTCAGCTCGCTGGGCTTTTATCAAATGCTGCTGCCCTGAGCTGTTTTTGCTGGTCATTAGCAATCGATCAGCAGGTCTGTATGGAACATTCAAAGTGGGCAAACTCGTTAGGAGTAGAAAGAGGTGGAAGAAGAGTTCCTGCCTTTCTCCCAGCTGAGGCTGGAGCAGAGATGAACCCTGGAAACTGCTCAGTGTCGCCGCCCTATGAGCTTGGGCTGCCGTTGAGGAGAGTGAGGAGGATGGGTCAAAATAACAGCAGCAGCAACAATAGAGATAAAAACAGTCCGAGTGAGATGTGGGGGACTAGGTACAGTGATTAGATGTATTATTTGAGGAACAGCTTTTAAATAAGAAAACTAACAGGTTTGCTTTTAAATGACCACAGATCTTAAAAGGTTTTCAGACAGATCTCATTCACCCATTACGATGAAAGCCCTTCATAGGAGACACATTCACATAAAAGTGCTCAAATGCCACGTAAAAGAAAAAGTACAATCATGCCAAGTACTACCGTGTAAGTTCTGCACTAAATCCACCTGCGTAACAAGCCTTTGATAAAAAGCAATCCTGCCAACTCCTACGCTCCAGCACTGAAGACGGTTTCCCCCTCAATTATTTAAAAAAACTTTAAATGAATCTTGTAAAAGATGTCAGTGCAACAAATGTTATTTAAACTGGAGGGAAAGGATGGAAGGGAGACATCAGCAAATATAAAGGCGATAAAATCCACGACTATTCCTTCTCAGCGGCCCTCTTTCTTGGTCCAAACCTGTGTCCTTTAGTGTCCTAAGTAGTTACGGCTGGCCCAAGGACTGCCCCCAAGCCCTCTGTTACGGTTTATTAGGAAAGAGCAGCAGAGACACAAGTTGTCCTTCCCTCACCAAACGAGGCTGTCTCTGGCAGGATCACGGGCAGCCACACCTCATCAGAACAACCTCCACACTCCACAGCATCATCCTCGAGGGGGTGGGGGTGTCCCAGGACAAATGCCAACTCAGATTCCATTTTATCCAACTCATAGATGCCTCCCAGCGGAAGAGTTAAGCGTCTAGGCAGAGGACACGGTGAAATCACCGCACAAACTCTCCAGGCCTCGTTCCTAGGTTTCTTCTTTTCTTTCTGCACAGAGCAGGGGAAGCCTTGCTTCCCAAGACAAGACAGCCCTCCTTCCAGTCAACTGGATCACCCCTGTGCCAAGAGCAGCCTCTTCCCTAAGCTACAGCAAGGTGCAGAAGAGCCTTCAGTGTGTTTCAAGTCATGAGGTGTGCAGAACACCCTTCTGTCTTCCACCCACCCTGACGCTGTCTGCACAATCACTCCATAAACAGAGACCACACAGACTCATAAACACAGAGCAGGGGCCGGAGATCACCCTTCTAATCCCCATTCGGCTACAACTTCTGGGCAATACTGCATGTTTCTAAGGAAGATAGGAGCTTAAGCTCTGGAAGCTGACATTTTGTACACTGAAGCTATAATATGCACTTTTCAGCTTTTTAACAAACTTTGTGGACAAAGGTGCTTGAAAAGGATTTTAGCTCTCTGGCATACACTAAAAAAATAAAATCATAATGACCCACTCCCCCCCATCCACATGACCTCAACATCCTAAAAGATGATTCATTTAGCATCTCCTAGAGCTCAAAGATGTCATTTGTAGTAGGAACGCAACTTCTAATTACACAGCATTATATAACAATATAAGCTATTTTAAAACTTTACTAAAAGGTTAAAACAGGCCATGAACTATATCCGAGGCCAAATTTTATGAGGCTCTCAAAGGCTCTTTTATATAGATCATTCAGGATGATTAAAGAAACCCACTCTACCCGTGGCTATCCCTGCTCAGTCAATCGAAAGTCCCATTAAACATGAAAGAGACCCTTATATTCCACTTTCCAACTAGGGGTTTCTATCTCTCCACAAATTGTATCAGTGGCTATTTTATAATACTTATAACTTTTAAAACTTGCTTTTATATTTATTATCTCATTTTATCTGTGAAGGCTTCCAGGAGCCATAAATAAAAATGGAAATAACAGCCCCATTGTTCCTGTGAGCGCGGGGATAGACAAGACTTTACCTCTCTCTTTAAAATGTCAAGTGTATAAGAAGCAAATGCCTAGGATGTTGGGCAAAGGAGCAGGAGGGGGAAGAGCCATGGCAGGGGAGGGGAAGGGGCTCATGGAGGAAGGGGTAGGAGAATGAAAACTGGAGAGCGCGGCAGGAATAAGATGACCACGTTTAAGTGAAACTTTCAGGAAGTATCTGAATCCTTAAATAGCAAGGCAAAGAAAAAGATGCCTACATATGTGTGATTATTTTAATACAATGTCCTACGTGTTAGGAAGAAAGACAACCTTTTTGGCATGTGTGACCAACATCTGGAAATCCTATTGCTCACCTAAGCTTAGCGGTCTCTCTTCTCGGACACAAGCTACTCTGATATGTGGACTGTGTTGAAACGTCAAAATCATTTGTGTTAATGTCTTTTAAGTTAGTGGGTGTATCTCAACAATCGTTCACAAAAATATTGCTGTTTACCAAGCCTAAAAACGACATATCAACTTGGGCTGTGAGGGTTATGTATTTACATCACTACAGATAAGATGCATCACTGGGGCTGGGGGAGCATGGAAATTACACCGAGGACATTCAATAGAGCAAAGTGCACAGAGTCAGCAATTGTATTATAACTGAAAAGTGACTTATCAGTTATCTCTATAAACCATTAGACTATTTTCTTCTAGAAATAATTCTTCCTTGGAACATACCAGTTGAGTGGTAAATTCATCTTTTAGGCATGGTAAGAACTTATAGTAGCTAATAAGCAGCCCCCTTCCCAATTTAAAATTCTACATTTGCAAAATAGAGGCTCTGAGAGAAGTCATCCTTAGAATTATAAAAACAAGTTAGAAATAGATCTAGGAAAACAGATGTACGCCCACATACGAGTCAGTCTATTGGGTAGAGTTGCTATAGGTGGGAACCAATGGGTTAGTCTTCACAAAGGAAATTGCCAGTTAAAATAGGTCAAACCACCCTGTCAAGGTTGTGATCTTGAGAAACAGGTGGTCACACAGCCAAGGCAGATAAAGGCATCGACTCTGAAGAGCTTCCCAAGGTTTTAAGAGGAGAAGGCAAAGTCTTCTAGTGACTTCTGGAATGAGGGAGCACCTACTACTTCCTGCCTGGGTGCCTCCCCCACAACTGGGACTTTCCTCCCCAACAATCCTCCTTTCAACAACCCTCCTCACCTCTCTTTTCCCTAAGTAGTTTCACTTCAGCTTTTCAGTGGTTTTATTCAAAATAACCATGTTAGAATCACCCGTTACAAAATTTGTTTTTCTGTTGTCACCAATTGGCTAATCTGATTGTTGTTTTTGAGAAAACAAACAAGGGTCACTCTTAACTAGCAAATTCAGAGGAGGCTGGGGACGGTGATGATCATGGTTCCACTAATTGTTTACCATGTGCCAGGCACCATTGCATAAGCTTTTCGTATATTATCTAATAACCTTGATAATCCCATAAGGCAGGTCCTATTTATTAGTCCTGTTTTACAGTTGATGAAACATGGTACAGATTTATAGTTTAGGACAGGTGGTCAGTAAACTATGGGCCTTGGGTCAAACAGGTCCTGAAGATTTACTGTAACCTCCAGGCCCATTTATTACAAGGGTCTACAGCTGCTTTTAAAAGCTTCAACGGCAGAGCCAAGTAGTCGTGACCTAGACTTTAGGGCCCAGAAGACATTATTAAGTTTTACTATTCAGGCTTTGCACCTGTAGCTCAGTGGCTAGGGTGCCAGCTACATACACAGGAGCTGGCAGGTTTGAATCCAGCCTGGGCCTGCCAAACAACAATGACAACTACAACCAAAAAATAGCCGGGTGTTGTGGTGGACGCCTGTAGTCCCAGCTACATGGGAGGCTGAGGCAAGAGAATTGCTTAAGCCAAAGAGTTTGAGGTTGCTGTGAGCTGTGATGCCATGGCCTTCTACCCAAGGCAACAGCTTGAAACTCTGTCTCCAAAAAAAAAAAAAAAAAAAGTTTTACTATTCAATTGGGTATAGAAAAAGCTCACCAATCCCTAGTGTAAAACACAGTTAACTCCTGGAAAAGAAACAAGGCAAGAACATTTGGACAACTTCAAAAAGAACTTATGAAACGTTCTTAGAGAAGACTGAATTGTTTTTTCTATCATTCATATCTTATTTTTTCTCAACCCAAGATATATCCACAGGCCTGTAAAAAAACTACAGTTTTTATAGAATACCGGTTTAGTAACTAACAGTTTCTCTCTCAGTGAGATGAGTTTTGATTAGGTGGAAAAGTTTCCAAGAAAGAAAGGGGAAAAAAGCATAGGCCAAAGAGAGCTTTAACAACCCTACATTTCCTGAGAGATTGTAAAAGTTCTGGCTGTTTCACGAGTATTTTTTAAGTACAAATGACATCATTCTTGGAATTTTTAAGAAAGTGGCCCATTTTATTCAACATTTGGTACCACATATTGTTTCGGTTGACCATTTATTAACTTTTCTATTTTTACCGGGAAGTTATGTCATAACTATTTTTAGTAGACAGTGTCTGATTCTATCATTTGTGGAACTTAACACCTAATCATGCTTTAGAATTTTTTTCCTAAAGCTATAAAAATGTATTTGGTGGAGAATGTACTCATCAGCAAATATTCTACATACTCTACAAACATTTTTAAATGTTTAAAACAGTCAGTAGGTACTAATGAAAAAATTTGGTATGTTACTTGGCAGCAAACCAACTGTAGTCTTCTGTCATCAATTTCCCCTTGAGATACTAATTTTAATCATAATTGAGACTGAGTTAACATCTGAACTCCTCTGGTAATTCTTACTTTATTCTTTAAAACTTGTCTATAAATCAAGATCAAATTAAGGACTGGATTTCCAGAGGATGTCATCTGTTACATAAACTAAGCTCAATCACACAGAATAATTTATGTAAGCAACTTTGAGTTATAATAATTTATACAAAATAATTTATGTAAAACCACTTGCTATAAAAGTGAACAGAAAAAAAAACAAAAACAAAAAACAACCAAAACCAAGACAAAGCCCAAGTTTTATCTCTACCTTTCATTGCCTTCCTCAAACACCAGCCGAGACGAGGAACAGGAGAGAACAGAGATACCAAGCTCGTCTATACGTCAGCTCCAACTGGGACTCTTTAACAACTCCGCTGCCCACGTCACATCCCAGGCCAATGAAATCCCTGAGCGTGGGACCCAGGTGTCTGTAGTTTTGGAAGCGCCCAGGCTCTAGTCTAGTAGAATGTGGTGATTAAGGCAAAGACAGCTGCTGGGTTGAGTCAGATACACCTGATACCCAGGCACTTGAGGTCTCTTCTGCTACTATGTGTTGGGCTCTCTGATATCTGTGGTGTAGGATTTATCAACACAACACAGTGGTCCATGCACCAGGGTGCAATTCTATCAAATGGAAGGTTGAAAGAAAATCCAGCCCAAATATATACATACACAGTCAACCACAAAAAGTGTGTCCTCATTCTTACTGTTAACACAGAATGGATGTGTTCACTGAAATATTAAGAGGATTTTGAGATCTCTTTAAATATTCACACCCTGCTCAACACAGTCTGCATCTTAGGGGACACGCAGGCCCCCACCACCTCGCTCTTTATTTTACAAGCATATTTCTCCTGATATGATAAATGTTAAAAGCAGAGTCTGGACACTTACCTCCACGATGCTTTTTAGATCTTGCACATAAGTCCTCTCAGTCTCCAGAATTTCCTGGACAACTCTGTCCACGTAGAGGAGCTTGGGGCTGGGGGCCGAGTCAGCAGCTGGCTTGAGTGCCCCACTGGAGTCTGTCCTCCTCTGGGTCCTGGGCTGCCTGTCACTACCCTCATTCATGTTCTGGTGCCCAGTGGGGTTGTCCCTCTGCAGGTCACTGCTGGAGAACTGCCTGGCTGGCATCAGCTCCAGTTTTATGGCCCCTGCTTCCTTATCCTGGTTAAACAAACCCAAGTGGCTATTTGAAACTAAGGTCATTCTGCTGCCGAAGGAACCATGGCTGTCTCGGGAGGAGGCTGAGGACGATGTGGAGCCGAAGCTGACGGGTCGGTCGCTGTCAGAGAGCTCCATGGTCTTCAGTTCTGGGGAACGCCTGGATGTCTTCTTGGGATCTGGAATTTTGGTTACAGCTGATGGCCCTTCAAGATGCAACTGGTGTCCATCTATGTGCATTAAAGAAAATAAATACAAAGGACAAGATAAGCAAGGCAGGCAGGTGTTTTGAAATGCTATCAAACAGAAAGGTGAAAGGAGGTGAAAATCTACCCCAAATATCTACAGTCAATAACAAAAAGATGGCAGATTGATTATAGGAAATGCAAAGGTACCTGGGGTCAACTGAGATGCAAAATTAGAGTTTCTACAGTGCGGGGGTGGGGAGGGGTCTGTTAGAAATGCATAGTCTCAGGCTCTGCCTTCAACCTATGGAGCTTTAACCTGTATTTTGGTAATATGCCAGGGCAATTCACACACACTGCTGTTTGAGAAGCACTACATCTGTTGGCTCGAGAGCTGACCACCTGGAATGACTCATATACGCAGATTATCCAGATTTACTAAATTAAAGGATCAGCGGTCACGGCAGGAGGAATCTATGATTTTTAATAAGCATCACAAGTGGTCCTTATGGACTTCAAAAGGACCCTAGGGAATTCTCAATGGACTTTTGAAAAAAGGCATTATTCTAGATTTTAAGTATTGCATCATAATTCCACACAATTTTCGGCTAGAATCTATTTGATTGAACTAATGTGGACAACTTTACATTTTAACTGCACACAGCATTCAAGAAGAGGGTTGCCTGGACAATAATTTTCTAATATTGTAGGAAAAGTAAGAAAGTTGCGTGCCACATAATGACATTTCTTGGACGGCATACACAAGAGTCGCTAGAACACTAGGCTACACCGCATAGCTTGGGTGTTTAGTGGGACGCACTGTCCAGCTTTGTGCAGGGTGCTCTTTGAGTTCCAGCAAAGAAAAAATTGCCTGAAGATGAATTTCTCCGCATGTATTCCCCTTGTTAGACAGCAGATGACTGTATTAACACCCATAGCCAATTTAAAATTTAACCTTTCACCACAACACAATACAATACAATGTATCTCTTCTTAAAAACTGACATTCCATTTGTGGCACATATCACGTTACATTATTAGAGAGTATGTTTGGTTCACTGTACAATACTCCAAAAGTAAAGTTATGGCAGTGAAATTATACAATTAAATGATAAACATAATAGCTAAATTATGAGAAAACTTAGGAGAAATGTGGCTGTTTGTGTTTAGAACAGGGCATAAAAGGAGACTATCTGCAAAGTCAAAAGGGCATAGCCTTTAACTATGAACTCGTTGGGTCCAAAAAAGACCTACATGAAAACTAAACTTTCAGAAGCTATCTTTGTGAAACCCTCAAAGTTCCAAATTTCATTTGTGAAGCAAGATCGACATTCCCCCCCCATAATAATGAGATTCTGGGTTTATAGCAACAAAACGCCTTGTGATAAAGAATCTGATTAATAAAGTTGCTTTATCTTGGTTATCTTATCACCAAATGCCATGTTGATGGGGTTTGTTAGAAAAATAGAACAGTGAAACTTATATTTGAAAGGTTACAATATGACAAACAAGAATATTAATGATCACTTTTCAATAGTATTTGATTTGACTCTATAATAGAGATCATCAAACAACTGGTACCAATGTGTTTAAGATATAAAGAATCAATCAAATCTGTATTCTTCAAGACACTTTTTCTACATAGTTAATATTCATGGCAAATAGTACAGAGTTATAATGCAAATGTTAAATCTATGAATATAAAGGAACTAACCCTGAGTCAACAAGAAGGAATGGCAGGAAATGTGTAGGAAATGAACAATCTATCAGCATAACCACTACCACATGGTATGAATTTGCACGATTTTTTAAAGCTTTTGCAATATTCTCTCTGCCTGCTCTATAACAACTTTATGGCCTATAAAACATGAATTGGTCAAGTTAAAATGCACTTGACCTAAAAAAGCCTGATCCAACTCGAGGGTGGCAAAAGTCCAAGAAGCAGCCAGGCTTTTAGGTATGCGTGCAGCACAGGACGCTCACTTTGGGGATTGATTTTAAGAAAGTCCTGGGCAGTTCAAAGTAGGAGCAGACACAAGGTCTCCTTTCCATTGGCATCTATGACCGTGAAGTTGACCTCACTGCAGGGAACGTGCACTAACTGGAGAAGTATATGAGAATATTCTAGGTCCCAAGGGTCCAATGAGGCTATGATTTAGGACCAAACAGAAATTATATATACTATATAGGAAAGGCCAGGGCATCTGAAAAGGTCAGATACCCACAGATCTGGACACACTCGTCTCCAGAGCAAGTTCTGATTTTCTAACTAGATAAGAATGAATCTCCTCTCCAGTAGAGAAAACAGGGTTACATTATATTCCTTATGAGGACCAGTGAGAAATGAACACAGCAGAGACACATTTCTTCCTTATCATCATTTCCTTTTTTTCTACTTTCAAGTTAGACAGCCAAAACCGGGACTAAAGGACCAATGAGAAATACAAATTGTCTTGAGAAAAGTCCATGTTGGCCTGTTAGGGATGACGGTGCCTTTAAAAATACTTTCAAAGGTGGGAAAAAGTGGAAAGTGAAACTCAGGTCAACAGGGCATCCCTTCACAGATAGATCGTAAACAGGAACATGAATTGGGCACCGTTTCCAGGGAAGGCTTCACAAGTGCCAATACCAGGCTATGTCCTCAACACACTGGGACCAGAATATTCTTCAGGCTGCCAACCAGACACTTTATACAATAGGCCATTATATATTGGTATCTGTAGTATTTAGTCAAGCTGCCTGCCCCAAACAAAATACCTTCCCAAATAACCAATGACAGAAGTGAAACATTTAAAGCCAGGTCATATAAGGGAATGTAATATGAGCCAGTGTTTGCTAATGGATAACATTTCTTATGTTGATTCATTGCGTAGAAGATAATTACAGTTTTCTCACATAAGGACATGTACTTCATAAGAACTGCTTAGTCTTGTTCTTACCTTCCTCAAAATAATTTAAGATTTCCAGCCTGCCTGGCCTATTGTTTCTAATACAATTCACCAATTATTAACATTTACCTCTACAGTTGCTTTGCTCAACACAGTAGCCACTGGCCACATGTGGTTACTGAGCGCTTGAAATATGGCCAGTCTGAGTTGAGTGGTGCTATAAGTGCAAAATACACACCAATTTCACCAACTTATAAAATACCTCATTAATATTTTTCTATCAATTATGTATTAAAATAATGTAGTGGGTTTAATAATAATACCTTAAATTATTACCACTAGTTTCATTTTACTTTTATTGATGTGGCTACTAAAAAATTAAAAATTAACATAGGTGGAGCTGGGTGGTTTGGCTTACATCTGTAATCTCAGCACTTTGGGAGGCTGAGGAGGAAGGATTACTTAAGACTAGGAGTTCAAGAGCAGCCTGGGCAACACTGTGAGACTCCATCTCTACAAAAAAATTTAAAAAGTAGCAAGGTACAGTAGCATGTGCCTGTAGTCCTAGCTACTTGGGAAGCTGAGGTGGGGGGGGATCTCTTGAGCTCAGGAGCTCAAGACTGCAGTGAGCTATAATTAGGCCACTGCACTCCAGCCTGGGTGACAGAGTGAGACTCTTGTCTCTCTTACAAAAAAAAAAAAAAAAAAAAATTACATATGTGGCTCTATATACCGTATATACTTGAGTATAAGCTGAGTATTTTCGGCACAAAATTTGTGCCGAAAAACCCAAACTAGGCAAAAATTTTGTGCCGAAAAAACTCGGCTTATACTCGAGTATATACGGTATTTTAGTTGGGTTGTACTAATCTAGAGGTCTTCTAGTTACAATATTCTTGAAAATTTAAATTTACCATATCAATCTTTGTTCTAATAACAGTGCATGGAGAAACGCACACAACATGAAGTCTGTCTTTTTTTTACTTTAGTTATATACAATATTGTTACAAATGAGCAAAAATAGAGTTGGGAGATAATCACTGTGGAGTAGATATGGGGGTAACTGATTTTCCACGATAAACTGAAAACACACAGATAAAAAACTGTAGAGCCAGGAAGCTTTTCCCTTCGCCTTGAGTGAAAGCTGCTGGCCAGTTGTATTAGTATTAGGGTTTATTGCATTCCTTCTTGTAATTTCTCTCTCTTCCAAAAACCCAAACACGGGGCTAATAATATAACAATTTCTGAGAACTTTTGACTAAATCTTGCTAATGGCCCATATCCAATCGACCTTTTGACCATGAGTACTCTAAAATAAGCTGTGGTCAATCTGACCCTTGGCAAACCCGGAGGAGGTGGGGTGGAAGAACCTGCAGGGGGGCCTCAGAGACCTGTTGATTCTTAGAACTAGAAGTGCTGCTTAGCTTGAAAGCCATCAGAATAAAATATCCTTTTTTGTGCCATCCTTAATAAAAGGAGAAAATGGCCAGATAGCTCCCACGCCGTAGCCATGCTTCCTCATGTTTGACTTCATGAAAAGTCCCTTCTCTAATTTTTTCTAGGCAAAAGAGCTCTCAGATGTCCACTAATTGCCCTTCTCTGGAACATCACCTCCAGAGCCCAAAGTAACACTTGTTGGCTCTCCCTGGTTTCTCAGGCCGATTGAGGTTGGATGCAGAACGCTCCATGGCTTCCTGTGCCCATGCCTGTATGGAGGGAGGACTTGATGGTCCCATAGCCTACAGCGCCCAAGGAGAACTGTAAAGCCAAGGCAGAAATTCTTCTCACAGCAGGGACAGAGGGATGAGCAGGATTTCTGAATTCTGCTCATTGATATTCTAGACATCAAGTACCTTGTCTGAGTCCCTTGGCAGGATAATCATGGATGTCAAGAGAATAGATTGTGCTCACCAACAAATAACTAAAATTATGAGGTTCCTTATTATACCTTCTGGGAATTCCTCAAAGAGGGCGGGGCCACAGAAAGACTGAAGCATTTGCAAGAAGTTACGCTATCAGCCAGTGAAGTTCACCCAACAGAGAGCCAGTCTTTGGCAGAACCTCAAAGTCATGAACAATCAAATTCATGCTTTAAATTTTGTTTTAAAAGTCAAAGTTAACAAACACATCTTTATGTATTTCACAGATAATACCAGGTCTTGAGGAGCATCCTCTTCTCTTACATAGTTCTGAGATAGTGGATAACTCAATAATTAACAGCCACCAGATAATAGCACATTCTCTTCATTTTCTAAAACATCAATTTGATTCCTGTTTTAATGGCAGGACCAGGATTATAATTTCACATTTTCTTAAGTGTTTGGCATGTTTCAATTCCAGGAGCATGATTTTCATGTTTATTTTTAGTAAAAAAAAAAAAAAAAAAAAACCAACTTGTTATCACGTTAATTTCCTAGTTCTAACGTAGGTCCTATGGTTATACAAGATGTACCATTAAGGAAAGCTGGATCAAGGACATCTGAGAATTTGCACTATCTTTTTAACTTTTCTATAAATTAAAAATTTTTCCAAAATAAATAGTTCAAAAAGTTCTAATTAAAACCTTGTTTTTATTAGGATATGATTGAATATTAAAAGTTGCGCATATTTAATGCATAAAATCCCTTGAGTTTGGAGGTAAATTATATACCTGATAGCATCACCATATCGACCCCATGAACATAGCCATCACCTCTAACGTTTTCTTATGCTTCTTTATTATTTATTATAATATTTTGTGACAAGAACTCCTAACCTAAGCTCCAAGTCTACACCACAGTAACACAGTATTTCTCTTTTTGCTGGCTATCTTAAAATATTTCAGATGAATGAGGATATAAATGATTAGGTTACATTGTTTCTAGGTGAAGTCCAAGTTGTAACTGATCCCTTCACTCAGGAGGTTTGCTAAATACCTTTACATTGTGCCTGTGGGGTGACAGTTCACCCCCATTTGATTTGAATTATATTTTTCCCTCAAGTGGGCGTATATTTTGTTCATCTACTGAATATTATTGATTTCATTGGATACTTGCTTTTTCATTCTTGTGATACTTTACTAAAAAGAATGTTCTTCAACGCCATCTAGGTTAATATGAAAGATGTAAAGTGTCCATCTTTTTATTACTGAATCGTATTCCATGGTATATGTATACCACAGTTTGTTAATCCATCCATGGGTTGATGGACACTTGGATTGATTCCACATCTTGGCTGTTGTGATTGAGCTGCAATAAACATCCTAGAACAAATGTCCTTATGGTAAAATGACATTTTTTTCTGAGTAGATACCAAGTAAAGAGATTGTTGGGTAAAGTGAAAGGTCTACTTTTAGTTCTTTGAGGATTCTCCATACTTCTTTCCAAAGAGGCTGTATTAGTTTCCCACCAACAGTGTAAAAGGTGATGTAGTATTGTTCTGTTTTTTTTTTTATTCATTTTTTGTTTGTTTGTTTTTTTTGGAGACAGAGTCTCACTTTGTTGCCCTTGGTAGAGTGTCAGGGCATCATAGCTCACAGCAACCTTAAACTCTTGGGCTCAAGAGATCCTCTTGCCTCTGTTCGAGTAGCTGGAACTACAGGCACCTGCCATAACCCCTAGCTATTTTTAGACACAAGGTCTCCCTCTGGCTCAGGCTGGTCTCGAACCTGCACCTGCCTCAGCTTCCCAAATGCTAGGATTTCAGGTGTGAGCCACGACACCAGGCCCAGGACTTAGTATTGTTAACTATAGGCACTATCTTGTTGGACTTAATCATCTTGTATACCTAAAAATTTGTAACTTTTGACTAATATCTTCCCTGTTTCTTCATCTCGCTGGCCCCTGGTACCACCATTCTAGTCTCTTCTTCTATGAGTTTCATTACTTTTGATTCCTCATCTAAGTAGTATCATGTAGTATTTGTCCTTCTGTGTCTGGCTTGTGTCACTTGGCATCATGTCCTCCAGCTTCATTTGTGTTGTCACAACAGCAGAACTTCCTTTTTATGGCTGAATAATATTCCCATTGGTGTATGTACCACATTTTCTTATATCTACATGCAAAAGAATGAAAATGGACCCTCATCTTACACAATACACAAAAATCAACTCAAAATTGAAGACTTAAACATAAAACTGAAGCATAAATAACTATAAAACTAGGAAAAAAACAGAAGAAAAATGCTTCATGATACTGGTCTTGGCAATAATTTCTTGGATATGACACCAAAGTATCCAGTAACAAAAGCAAAATAGACAAATAGGACTACACCAAACTAAAAATCTTCTGCAAAGCAAATAAAAACAATCAACAAAAAGACATCCCACAGAATGGGAGAAAATATTTGTAAATTATGCATCTGGCAAAGGGTTAAAATCCAGAATATATATGAAACTCAAACAACTCAAAGCAAAAATGCCAAATAACCCAATTAAAAAATGGGCAAAGGAACTAAATAGACATTTCTTCAAAGAAGACATTCAAATAGGCAACAGGTATATGAAAAGGTGCTTACCATCACTTAACAAAACTCATTACCACCGGAGTCATTAAAGCAAGTATCTGTACAAGAATGGAAAAAGACATTTTGCAAAAATGTTCTTATTCAAAGAAGAGGGAAGGGGCTGAATGAGGAACAAAAGATTCCTTCGAGCTGTAAAATCTGATACTAAATATTCAGGTAATTTACTGATTGATTCCTACGTTGGCGGCTGTGGCATGAATGTTTGTGTCCCTTCCAAATTTGTATCTTGAAACCTAATCACCAAGGTATTAGGAGGTGGGGCCTGTGGGAGGTGAGTGGGTCAAGAGGGCTCCACCCCCATGGCTGGGACTAGTGCCCTTATAAATAGGCCAAAGGGAGCAGGTTTGCACCTTCTGTCAGGTGAGAACATGTGGGAAGTGCCATCTAGGAAGAACAGGCCTTCACCAGACATGGAATCTGCTGGCATTTTGATCTTGGACTTCCCAGCCTCCAGAACTGTGAGCAATAAATTTCTGTTCTTTAAGAGTTATGCAGTTTAAGGTATTTTGCTAAGTAGCAGCCTGAATGGACTAAGACAGGGGTTCTCAAACTGCGGCCCGCGGGCCACACGAAGTGGTGTGATTGTATTTGTTCCCATTTTTTTTTTTTTTTACTTCAAAATAAGATATGTGTAGTGTGCATAGGAATTTGTTCATAGTTGTTTTTTTTTTAAACTATAGTCCGGCCCTCCAACGGTCTGAGGGACAGTGAATTGGCCCCCTGTTTAAAAAGTTTGAGGACGCACGGACTAAGACATTAGTCAGTGGAATCTAAGAGATATGAGGTACAATGGTTACAGTTGAGTAGGGATTATGTAGAGAGTTAATGCAGCTAATATATTAGATAAATTGCCTTAGCTTCGTGGGACTCTGCAGTTTAGATAAAGTGGACCTACAGGAATTCCCTGGAGCCTTTTAATGCAAATGCAGCTGTGTTTTACTTATATTGTGTGCTTTTGTTGTGGTGACTTAGGGTGGGATATAAAAGAAATTATGGGGGTATCTTGCACCATCCATTGCGTTACCACTTATAGAGGAGACTGTCAGTTGTCCTCCAAAATCCACTCTACCCATTTCCCTAGTGAATAGTTTCAGCTCAGCACATGTCCCAGCTTCCTTGGTCATTAGATATGGCCATGTGGTCAAGTTCTCACCAAGGGAAATGATATATTGGGAGTCCATTTCTCAAGACACGAGACATCATTCTTTCACATTCTTTCCCTTCACACTGGAACCTAGATGTGGCAGAAACCTTGCCTCAATTGAGAATGATACCAACCACTCTAAAGTATGGCAGAGCACAGAGACAGATGAAACTATGTGATCACTGGCATTGGACATGCCCTGAGCCACCACATAAAAAGGTCTGGTTATCTGGAAGCTCCCATGCTATGAAAACCATGGGGTGGGGTTTCCACTGTGGTAGAAACCTCAGTGATATGCAGAGGTGTGCTCAAGGGACCCCAGCTATTCCCGTCCCAGCTGCTTGTGATTCCAGCCAAGGCACAGACACGTGCATGAGAAGCCTTCCAGATGACCCCACCCTGCTGTGTCCAACTGAAACTTCATGACAGGACCCAGGGCAGAACCACCTAGCACAGGCTTTACCTGAATTCCTGACTCACAGAAATGTCAAGAGATAGTAAATGGTTGTTGTTGTTTCAAGCCATTAAGTTTGGGGGTCATGCAGCAAGAGATAACCAAAACAATCTCCACGAAAACAGATTGGCTTACAAAAATACAACTGCTATCATTCTTTATCAATTATGCTTTAAAAAAAACTCCTCCCAAAATCAACTTTAGTGTTCTTTCATGTGGCTCACTTTTAAAAAATTTGATAGATGGAAGAAAGAAAATGGAGATTAGATTGTGGCCCTTAACATCATGTGTGAAGTCGAAATCAGAGATTATGTTTTCTGATTTCTAGTCTATTATTGCACTTGGATATAGATTTGTAAAATAGTAGGGCAGAAAAGGAATTTAGAGATCAGGAAATGAAGGACTCAATATAAGCTGTCTAAAGCACAGGGTACCATGTGCCAAAAGGTGGGGGAGAGAGAGAATGAATACATCCTCAACCATGTACGTAAAAAGAATTCAGAGGACCAGCCAGAAATTAGAGTATGACCAAATTCTCTCTTTGATCAGAGGATTTGCATGTTTGTCCTGGCTCTGCACCATCCAGGCTTACATTTTTGGATCTTTCGTTTCCTTGGGTGTAAGTGAGGCAGCTGGGCCAGATGACTTCTCCAGGTCCCAGCCAACCTTTGGGAAGTGACTCCAACCCAGAAACACCCAGCAAATCACTGGCCACCACAGCTGCATTGCCTACTCCTAGCTGGAGTCACAGCACAAGAAGTAACCTCATCAGAGCAATTTTCTTCTACATCCTACTAATATCAGGTTTTGGATGATGAAATACTGTCTATCGTAGAATTTGCAAAAGGTTAAAAAAAGATTTTTGATTTAGATTAAATAATAATCTATGCTCCAGCTTCACTTTGAACAGCACCTTCCTGTTAGTATAAAAATGTCAGTCTCAAGGCAGTGACTAAACAATGATTGTTCTATATACAAACTCCATCTGTATTGAACACACTCAGTTCCAAAAACATCCCCTGTTGGGAGGGTGGCATTAAGAGAAATAATAATTTTCTTAAAGAAAAAGGCAGAGGAAGATGAGAATTCCAAGTGACTACAAGAGCTCTCTGAGCAAGTTAAGTCAATCCACAAACTACAGTGAACATTTTCTTAAAGAAAAAAAGAGAAACTGACGTGTCCAACAACAGAGATAGGAATAAATAAATTCATATAGAAATACAATATAAATGATTACATGTCATGCCCCCTCAAATCTTTAAGAGTATAGAAAATGGTTATAATATACAGTTGAGCAAAATGTGATCCCACTTTTGAATGTAAAATGACATTTATTATCCACATTAGAAACAGATTGGAAGGATATAAAATAAAATATTAATATTGCTTTTATTAAGAAGAATGGGGGTGATTTTTTCCTTTGATCTTTATCTGTAAATATCTTTTTTTATAATCTGAAAAAGTTATTTAACGAAATTACAATCATGACCTCAATTTGTATCAAGTATTCATTTTAAATCAAAATAATTTTAATATTTAATATGTGATTAGGAATGCAAATATATACATCTTCTCTCAAAAATGTTGGTGTCATTAAATTCAAATAATAAAATAGAACCAGATTCCGATGGACAACAGCACTGAATACAATCCCCGCCTCCTTTACCCAATCATTGCTCCTAACAAAAGTGTTTCTTACCAACAAATGTCCAAAATGGAAACTGCAGGTCCTTAGTCAACTTTGGTAGCCACTAGACTCAAATCAAATCCCATCACTGCAGTTGCTAAGCATAAAATTGCAAACATTCACTTGTTCCTCCAGCTTACAAACATTAAGTTGTTAACAAATATTAATCTGTTCCTCCAGCTTTATTAAAATGGAATCTTCAATGCATGACAATTTGGGATTTTAGATTTCTCCCCAGAGTCACAAACATCACCTCCCTAAATATTTCAGCCTCTGTTTAGGGAAAGATCAAAATGAAACCAAACACTAATTTCCCTGTCGGATAACTCTTTTCAGACCATTGAATTTTTAACAGGAGTTGTGCTATAATCCAGCCCAGCCTCCGTCCCTGCCCAGTTGTGAAGAACCCTCCCCCTCACCCTCTTGCAACCGCTTCTCACCTCGGTGGGCCTCCGGGCTACTCACGGAGGGAAGGAGCAAGTTTGTCCCGTGTTGGTTCTTTGGGGACACTCACATCAGCACCTACCTGTGCTCCATTAAGGCGAACGCACATCACAGCATCTGCTTTCAGCTGATGCAGTGACCTCAGGGGGTGGCTCAGTCAGGTAAAAGCAGCAGCCCTTACTAGTCCGTGCAGTGCCTTCCGTAGGAATATTGCATGAGTCAGCTTTTATCTCTCAAACCCAACACACAAAGGCTTTACAAAAACCTGATTTGCAACTTTCTCCCTGCCTTTTCCCCCTAGTGTGCAGACCACAGACTTCAGCATCACTAAGAGCCTTCAACGAAACATGACATCATCCAGTTGAGAAACAGGACAATAGACATCACTGTGGGTAACTTGAAAACGCACACTTCACTGAGCAACACCCGCCACTTCCATTCTTTTGTGAACATCAAATACAACCCACACTCGCCTGACCCTGCCTGGGCTTCACCTTCCCGGCTCTGGCCACAGTTCTCATTAAACTTCACAAAATAAGCAAGAGCTTTGGGGCTCTGATGTTTTCAAGTTCACATTCTGAATTACGAGTTTGTTTCAGAGTAAATGGACATATCTTTAACATACGGGGGTGGGGCAATGAATATCACTAAGTTGAATACAGTTTGGATAATTAGTTTCTGTTAACAAGAAGCTAGCAGAAGTTTAAGCAAAGTTAAACAAGAATATATTTAACTTTGACATCTTTAAAGACACTTAAAAATATATTTGAAGACAAATATCTAAAATCAATACAGGCATTTCTTTGAAAACAGCCAACTTCTGTGATTTTACATCCATAAATACTAAGTAGTAAAGATAGAATGATCCAATACTCCCACAACACTTTACTGAGACCTTCATATTATTTGGGGTTTTCAATTTCCCTAGGGCCACCCATTCTTCTTAGAATGCTATATCTATTTTTATATAAAGAGTCAAAAGGTTTATATTTGAAAAAGACACTGAGTTCTTTAGATGAAGGTCTCCAAAAGTACAAAAATGCCATTGAAAACTGATACCACTGCGCCATAGATCTAAAAATCAAAATATAGAAGATGTCCATGTATAGACACCTAAAACTAAACCATTTCAAAGGATTAAAATCCTTTAAATAGAAGTTCCATTTAAAGCATTCATTTGTGGTTGTGGAAAATAACATTAGCAGATCGTCTTTAATATAGCTATTTCTTCCATGCCTAAGTGATTTAAGATAAACAACCTAATAGGATAATTTGTTTTAATGCCTGTTTCCTTTTAAATGAGGCTGAACATACACAGGGCTACTTAAATAGGTCCTTTTGATGGAACTGTATTAGTCAGTTAAGAAGACAACTTGTAAAAATGATTTCTCTCCCCAGCCCCCAAAGTTACCAATTTCATAGAAATCACTAAACTGAGGATGCTGAAAAGGCAGTTTGAGAGGAAGGGTCCTCCCAGGGCTGTGTATGTCTTAATCCTCCATTCTGATTTCAAGGGGCCTCTCTTCTCTCCCAAAAGAAGTCTGGGGTCTCCCATAGCAGCCCCCAAGCAGAGCCCTCTTAGCTGGGGTGGAACATCCAGAGGCTCGTGGCTTCTTTCCTACTCATATTTATTGTCTGTGCATATCCTCAGATCACAAGTTCATTGTTTTTATCTTTCAGTAAAGAATATTATTGTCCCTGGATATTTTTATTTTTGTTAAGAAACCATTCCTGAGAGATACTGTGTATGTCACAAGTAAAAAAAAACAGCAAAGCTGCTTTGAGGGTGGACAGTGGACAGTCTGCTATACCTACCCACTGGACAAGTGACAGTCCTGAAGGCAGCTTTAGTGTGACAGCACAGGCCATATTTGGTCCTATGGGACAGCTGTTTGTTAGTTCATGCACAATTCTTGCTTTAGCAAAATCATCAACTTGTATAAAGACTTCTCGTATCACTTGTAAATCATTGAGACCACATATATTGCATTCATAAATATCAAGGGTTTAAAGTATTTTGAATTTATTTATTTATTTGGGATAAAGTCTCACCTTCGGCCCTGGCTAGAGTGCTGTGCCATCATAGCTCACAGCAATCTCAAACTCCTGGGCTCAAGCGATGCCTCCCAAGTAGCTGGGAGTATGGGTGCCTGCCACAATGCCTGTCCAGTTTTTCTATTTTTGATAGAGATGGGAGTCTCACTCTTGCTCAGGCTGGTCTCCAACTCTCGAACTCAGGTGATCCACCCACTTTCGCCTCCCAGAGTGGGAGGATTACAGGTGTGAGACACCAAATTTATGTTTTTTTTTTTTTTTATTGTTGGGGATTCACTGAGGGTACAATAAGCCAGGTTACACTGATTGCAATTGTTAGGTAAAGTCCCTCTTGCAATCATGTCTTGCCCTCAGAAAGTGTAGCACACACCAAGGCCCCACCCCCTCCCACCTTCCCTCTCTCTGCTTCCCCCCCCCAACCTTAATTGTCATTAATTGTCCTCATATCAAAATGGAGTACATAGGATTCATGCTTCTCCATTCTTGTGATGCTTTACTAAGAATAACGTCTTTCACTTCCATCCAGGTTAATGCAAAGGATGTAAAGTCTCCATTTTTTTTAAATAGCTGAATAGTATTCCATGGTGTACATATACCACAGCTTGTTAATCCATTCCTGGGTTGGTGGGCATTTAGGTTGTTTCCACATTTTGGCAATTGTAAATTGAGCTGCAATAAACAGTCTAGTACAAGTGTCCTTATGATAAAAGGATGTTTTTCCTTCTGGGTAGATGCCCAGTAATGGGATTGCAGGATCAAATGGGAGGTCTAGCTTGAGTGCTTTGAAGTTTCTCCATACTTCCTTCCAGAAAGGTTGTACTAGTTTGCAGTCCCACCAGCAGTGTAAAAGTGTTCCCTTCTCTCCACATCGACACCAGCATCTGCAGTTTTGAGATTTTGTGATGTGGGCCATTCTCACTGGGGTTTGATGGTATCTCAGGGTGGTTTTGATTTGCATTTCTCTAATATATAGGGATGATGAACATTTTTTCACATGTTTGTTAGCCATTCATCTGTCTTCTTTAGAGAAGGTTAGCAAGATCCCCTTGTGATTGAGATGCATATTCAAAGTTCAAGAAGCGTGGCTGTAGTTGACTCAAGAAGTAGCACTGTTCTAGATAACCCTAGGCAACATTGCTAGATCCTGTCTCTACAAAAAATAAGAAAAATTAGCCGGAGGTGGTGGGACGTGTCTGTAGTGCCAGCTACTTGGGAGGCTGAGCCAGGAGGATGCTTGAGCCCAGGAGTTTGAATCTGAAGATCTATGACCGTACCATTACCTCCAGCCTGGTGACAGGGGGAGACCTTATCTTAAAAAAAAAAAAAAGAATAGTGCTGGGATGGTGAATGGCACACGTAGGGGGGAGGCAGGATTGGAGTGGCCGGCGAGGAACACGTTTCAGATACACATTCTCAGACAGTCTTCAGAGCCCTGTGTAATTGTAGCGTTTGCAGCACAGACCGAGGGAACTGCTTTCATGAAGGGCCGGTAGAGACATGTGCTCTTGGGATCGAGCTGATAAAGCGTGATACAAAGTGGGAAAGAGGGCATTCCCTCCTATCCTGTACCAAACACGATGAAGCGTGCATGAGAAGCCATCAGGGAACGGGACAATCCTCTGAAACCGCCGGTTTGCTGCTCCGGGCGCCCGGTGAGACTGCGCCTTCTCGTGGAGGGTGCTGGCGCCCTCCAGTGGATCTGCGGGCCCCGCACCCGAGACAAGGGCTGAGACCCAGAGAAAGTCAGGACCTGGGCGGGGGTGCAGGGAGCCAAAGGCCTGCGAGACGCTGAACAGGGCGGGAGCCGGTGAAGATACCTGTAGGTTGGGCAGCTCCACCAGTAGGCAGCAAGTGGACAGAGGGAGGAAAACTTAGGTGATGTGTATTTATTTCTTTATTTTTACTCAAAAATTTGAGGGTCTACTCTGTTCCAAGTAATAAATAGGGGTGACATCCATGTACTTGGTCTTCAACAAATACTAATTACCATAGATGCATGGATCCTGGGTTTGAACACGTGGAACATATATTAACACTGTTCTTTATGTGGATAAGTTATAGACACAGAAATAGTTATTGCATATGGTAGCCCTAAAGCAGTGGTTTTTAAATCTGTGTTACCCTGTAGAAACTCAGTTATTTTGAAGAACAGGTATGTTTTATACATACTGAAATTGCATTGACGATAATTAAAGAGTACGCAGAGTTGTTACTATGCTTAATAAAGCACAAATTCATTAACAATTTTGTTAGTTAGCTTTATGTCATCCTGCATATTTTTATTTCAAATACACCAGATGTATAACTAATTCCACATAGGAGTCTCTCTGTGTGTTAAAAGTACATTAAATGTATACGTATTGTATATACATATCATTAAACGGGCTTGTATGCTTAAAAAGTTGTAAACCCTACATCAAGGGCTATAATTTTATATGTACATTTATCAGATGAAGACATTCTCAGAAATTAAAATTTTGCCCAGATGATTAAAAAAATATTTACAGTGTTAAAAGCGGGTATTAGAATTTTGCACTCCAGCCTCTCTCATCCTCAGGCTCATTCTCCCGGCCACTTAGCTCAGTAGACAAAAAGTAAACTGTAAGAAAGCAGACTATTTTAACTACGAAAGGTGACCTAAAGAAAAATCATTTTAAGACCAAGTTGGTTGCAGCAAAATTCATTAGCCTCCTCCAGGATGAAAGCTGGTGTCTGGGTGACATTCTAAGGTTACTAATGCTTGTCAGTCCAACAACTTGCACACTGTACATGATGGGGAATCTTTGGGGGTTGGCATCAAAGGAGAAAGGATGTAAAAATGGCCCTGATGGATGTTCTGAGGTTGTTTGATCTAAATCCAGAGAAAATAGCAGCTATCACAGCTGATGGAGTACCCGCTATGACTGGGAAGATGAATAGGATGGTGGAAAAAAAATTAAAGTCAGAAAAGCTTGTGTCAGACATTTTATCATATCTTTTTATTTTATTTTTTACAAACTAAGCTTGACAACTTGGAAATCCCTTTGTGCAGTTTATAAAATAATGAATTCTAAATGAAGGCCTAGATTCACCAACAGACCAAGCAATTATGTAAACAATTTCTGCTCCCCAATATGGCTCCCTGTCATTGCATTTTCAAGTCAGATCACTTCCGTGAGGTGGAACAGTAATACGTATGATGCATATCTTTGAAGCATTAGCTACCAGACATGGTGAGATGCCAGTTTTCCCGACGTCCCAATGACAAGAAAGGTACCCTGTATTATATTTCCACTTCTGATTTACACTCAGAGAAGAGTCAACTGAAAGACAAAAGTGCTCCAGGATAATTTGTATGCTTGTATCATTTCTCCCGTGTTCAGTGGAGTTTATTCTCTGATTTCATTACTGTGGCTGCCTCTCGCTTTCAAGTTCCTTTTAAACATATACTCACACACAATTCTTTATAGTTAACAATTGGTCATGTGGTTACATGTATGCCTGCTTCAGAAGTGTGTACTTGTGTTAATGCTGGTCCTTTCATTAGTTTACAAGCTCCTGGAGAATAAGCATTGGATGTATTGTGCTCTTTGTGTTCTACCCACACAGTGAGTGTTCAAGAAATACTATTGACTGACTGACACATCTCCCTCCTTTTCTCTTTGTCTCTGACACCTCTGCTTTCTTTCAGAAATGATATTTTTTAAAGTGGCAATATTCCCTATCCTGGGCTCATAAAAAGCTCTTCTCAGCCTCTAACTTTTTCTTTATGTAAGATTTTCAACAATAGACAAAAATAACAGGTGGAAGGAAACCGATATTCTACTACCCGTTAACCATAAATTCTGTTTTTAATTGGAGCGTGACAAGTATCTTATAGCATAAAAGCTTTCTCTCCAAGAACAACACTGGTGTGAACATCTCCATTGAAGTATCCATTAAAAAATAATAATACCTCCTGCCTGGACTACCCACTCCAACAACTCTTGAATTCAGGGCAGGGTATTAATGGGCAGACCCGGCTTTATTTTTCTTCTGTTATACAATGGGTTGGAGATACTGTCTAAATTCACTGTCTCTGTTGTTCTCTCACAGAACTTAAATAACAGTTTGTTCTCCTTTTGAAACAGAAGCTCAAAACACAATTATTTTTTTAACCTTCCCTTAGGAAAAGTCTTGCTAGTTCAGTGATATCCAGAAATATGGACTTTTCAGGAAACATTAAAGTGTACCCTCCATCAACCTGAGCATTGTTTGATCTCACAGAGGCAAAGCAATGAGCCTTTATTATTGCTTGCTTTCTCTATTAAAGCTATTATGGATCATACAGCTGTGGTGGATGATTGTTACAGGGAGTTTGCCCTCATGTCATATCCTTCCATTTGTGGCAGCCTCCTGGAAAAAGTGCGGGTGAGAAAATCTCGGCCCAGTGTGCCACCTGCTCTTCAGAGTCTGTCTCTACTCTCACAGCAATTATAGTAGAAAGCAGCATTCTTTTTAGACTATAACCTGCTTCTTTTCTTCTAAAATTCCTAGTTTGAAGCCTCTGGAACAAAAGGATATTCAGAAAAAGAGAAGGCCATAGATAAAATTTAGAAAGATGAGCAAAACATGTAAATGTTTATGATAATTTCTCCCTCTGTCCACTGCTGACAGGTGTCTGCCTGGTTGCTGCTGCAGATAATATCTGGAACACCCAAAGCACTGTGTTCACTGCAGCTCTCCGGCGATATTTCAGGCCCTTGTAATACCACCAGGAAAAATGACAACTGAATCTCTTAGTTTTGGTTTCTTTAGAAGCAGCCCCCAAGACAAGGATTCTGGTGTAAATTGTTTATTTAGGAGTTGATCTCAGGAAGCCAGAGGTGACGGTGCCATCTGGCATCAGGGGTCTGGTGCTTTCCACAGTTACGGAGAATGTAGGAGACAGGTGTCCATGGGGAGATGGCTCCATTTTCTGCACGGTGCTGGATCTATCTCCCTGTGCTTGGAAACAGAACAACTTGCAGGAAGACAGAGGTACAAAGAAATAAAGGGGAAAACAAAAGTTACTGTGGCTCCACCTGCTGCCAAGATCTCTTCCCCAGGTAGAGAACTTGCCTGCACAGTGATGTCCCTTCCCGGGTCAGGTTCAGCAGGGATGGCGGCCCACACTGTGGATTCTTCAGCAGAGCCAGGACAGACATAGCCAAAGGGAGTTAAAAGGGCGTCTCAAAATTCCCCTTCTCACCTTTTGAACTAGAAAGAGGAGACTGGATGGAATGAGGCCAGAGTAACATCTGAACTCTTAATTTACTCTCTAAATGTGTCCCTAGACTATTCTAGGGCCAGGAAAACAGTGAGAGGCAGTGGCACAGAGCATATGCCAGCACTGGCCGGTGTTGTAGCCATGCTTTATGGAGAAGTGCTGAAGCACAGATAAAGTGACCTGCCCAAGGCCACACAGTGTGTAGGTGGCAGAGTTGGGATTTGAGCTCTAGCCTCCGGACTCCAGAGTCTGCTCTTGTAACCACTGCACACACTGTCACAGGAAATAATGTCTGTTTACATCTCTGTGCACCTTCATTTGTCATTTTTCCAACATAAGGGAAGAAATGGTAGTGCAGAGTCTTGGGAATTGCATGGCCTCCTTTGCAGAGATTCTTGGATTGGTCATTATTCCTTGGGCTACCTTCTTTATACACTCTTTATTACTGATTCCTATAAGTAAAAACATTATTTACCAAAGCAAGCAGACCCAGAACAGTATTTTTGACATATGGCAAAGAGCTCTGTGCTGAGATCTTCATTGATTCATCTCTTACCTCTCCTATAACTTTACATTCTTATTTCCACCTTCACATACTACTTCCCCGTCCAAATGATCTGAGTAAAGAAGTTGAAACTATTCTTCTGTCCAAGGCAATGACTACAATACATAGGGGAAATCAAGCTGGCAAAACCCTTTGATATTTCTGTCTGGAAAATATGCTAGGCATGATAATTATTCAGGTAATTTTTTCCTCCCAGGAGGACCGGCAGTTATTTTGACAGCTTATTTCACTGTTACAGATAAAGTTTACATTGTCAATTAATGGGAATACACCAGGTAATAGTCATGGGCTCTCAGGGGATAATCTCAAAGCCATTTCCAAATGTCCTTTATGGAAGCATATGGTCATATCCTCCACTTCATCACCAGGTCAATCAGCAGTTGCTCTTTAATATGGTATGTTCTTCATGCACCAGTGCAATTTCCAAGCTCCATCACATTTGTTTTTCCCCCATGGTGCTTGAAAGTTGCTTAAGCCACTGATTATTGCCTTGCCGTGAGCTCTGATCGCTCTTCTGGATAGTAGGCATTCAGATGTCATCTTTAATTTGCGATATTAATATTGAGCTCCATCACCGTTCAGTGGTTTTAGTGAAGTATTTACATATAGACTAGCAAAGTGTTTGAGCAGTGCATTGAAAACTGTCCGTTCCTAATTGGAACTGTAAAGTTTACCACAGCATCTGCATGACATGGATGTGATTTCTGGTTATAAAACGGCCTTGGAGGTTTGCTTTCAAAAACAAATAAGAAGTGTTTTTGCCTCTCCGTATTTCCTCAGCCATTCTGCCTGTTCATGATTGGTGGTGACAGTGCTCTAAGAACTGTTTTTTACAACCTCACACACTTTTAAGAAAGATTAATTATTTCAAAGAGTTTTTACTGGGAATCACATTGAAAATTAATGAACTAATTAGTTAAGAAATGTATTACTTTATTATGGAAATAGAAACCTGGCACCCTAATGATAGTATGAAACGCATGAAATGTCCTTTTATTTTATGACATGAGAGGAAGGTGGACTTGTTAAGAACATTTGGGCTACGACTATCAATTATCTGATTTAAAGATCGCCTCACCCTGGGAGAAAGATGAGTTATCAGTCAGTATTTGAGAGCTTTAAAAAGATGAAAGAGAGAAAAAGAGAGACAAAATAGGAACATCTTCCTAGTTGTGTTCTTAGATGACCTTGTGCCCTGGTATGTTTAAATTGCTTACTTCCTATAACTCTATAAACTTCTGTGTTTTCATTTGCTGGATTAGATTGAAGTGTCAACTATATTTGATGTATGACATTGGTAATATATGTTCACGTTCATCTTTGCTCTTTCTGCTTTTATTTATATAGAGTCAGTATAATTTATTTCTCCTGAAAAAGCTTTCAGCAAAAAAGATTTTTTAAAGTACAAATACTTTTTAACAGGGCTCTGGGGTTTGTGATGATCAAATCAGTCATCTTTCCTTCTTCTTTCTAGCTTTTTTTTCCTCCCTTGCTTACTTTTCTTTTAAAACTAGCCCCTAAAAAAGAACAGAGGAAAGCTCTGTGGTTGCATCTAAGCAGAGTAAAAAGTTAGCATCGTTGACAAGCCTCTATCTCAGTCTGTGTATATATTAGCAGAATGATATGAAGACTTACATAATTATCTGGATAACTTAATTTAAAAATGCCAATCTGTAGCCTTCCCTATTCAAATGCTTTATTCTCTCATATAACACGCCAGGCATAAGATTGTGGATTCATTATACTTCTAGCTAATTAGGAGGAATCTGTTGCTTCCTAAAGAGGTACTGGAAAGGAATCCTTGGTGATCTGGAGGTTAAATTGGAGATATTAATTGTGTAACTAGTTACTCACTCTGTTTTTTTTTTGTGTAAATCAAAATATTGTGTTTAGGCTCTCTTTTCCCCAAGCCTGAACCTCAGCATGTGAACATGGTAAGACTGCCTTCTGCAGGCCGAAAGCCCTCACCAGAAACCAAATGGTCAGCTTAGCTTGACCTTGAACTTCCCAGCCTTCACAACTGCAAAAAATAAACAATAAAAATAAATTATATTGGGGTAAATAAACATTTAAACAAATAGACATTTCCCTACTTGTTTCATAGCTCTCTGAAGGGCAATAAGAAAAAAGTGGGCTGGAGGAGGAGGGAACGGAAGGAACAAAATCACAGAGTCGGCCTACTCAGAATCTGAAAACTACTTAGCACAACCGTGGCTAGGAAAGGGGAGGCCAAGGAAACTGAAAAAAAAAATCATAAACACAAAGCCAAATTTAGGAGAGTACCCTGTTTGTTTGTTTGTTTTTTTTCCTTTCTTTGTTCCTTTTTTATTTTTAAAAACACAATCTGTCCCCTGTGTACAATGGTTCAACTTAACAAATTTTTCATCTTTATAATGGTCCCAAAGCAGTTAATCAAAACTATACTTGGAGTACTCATATAAAAATTCTGTTTATTCACTTTCAGTACAATAATAAATTACATGAGATGTTCAGCACTTTATTATAAAACAGGCTTTGTGTTAGTGGATGGCCTAACTCTTGGCTAAGGGAAGTGTTGTCAGCGTGTTTAAGGTAGGCTAGGCTGCGCTATAGTGTATTAAATGTATTTTTGGCTTAATGACATTCAGTCATTGAAATCCAAGGCTGCATTATTTACCTAAAGGCTGTTGAAACAAATGATAAATGGAATAAAACAGCCAAGTTAAACCAGTTCAATCACAGAAATAACAATATGCGCAGAACTGTATCTCTGCTTTGCAGACCCATTGGTCTGTGATCCACGGTAATGATGATTACCACGACCCACTTACACATGACCTGTGTTCTGAATGCCCTGGGCTTAGATCCTGACTTGTCTGGGACTCTGTGACACAAAAAAGGATGACGTATATGTTTTTTGAAGACTCTTGTCACATTTATCCTGACACCAGAGAGTCAAAGAAGCTGCACTTTGAAAAAAATAGAGAACATAAGAGTAGCAAATTACAGTCCTGCATGACTGAACACAAGATGTAAGCTCATGAATTTTAAAAAATTAGAAATAAGTCGAATTTCATTTCACATGTACATGTGGATGAAATGAATGTGTTTCTACATTTTTTTTAATGCCGAAGTTTTAAATACATGCGAAATGAATTGGATCAAATTCTACCTTTGCTTATTTTTTGTGTGTGACACTTTGTGGTCAGTTGTTAGAATTCCTGTTCCTTTAAGAGAAGACTATGCTAACATTTGGGCTAACATAAAAATAAAAGTAACTTTAAACAACTAGGTCTATATAAAACCACCCCAGCAATCATTTGAGGATGTTTAAAATTATAAAAATATGAAGCTGTTTATGCCCTTGGCTGTGGAATGAATATTACCACATTTCAACCCTTAGATGTCAAATAGATGTGTCAAATTTAACATAACCTAAACAGAATTCTTCATATTTCATTTTCCCACACCTTGCCCCTAATTTCTTCTACTACAGGTTTCCCTATTTTATTCTTTCGGGGTTTTACTGGTTTGTTTTTTAGAGACAGTGGTCTATGTTGCCCAAGCTGGCCTCGACTTCCTGGGTTCAAGTGATCCTCCTACTTAAACCTCCTAAGTAACTGGAACTACAGGCATGTGCTACTGTGCCCTGCCACGTTCTTTTAGTTTTTTATTCTTCCAAAACTGCACAGTTTTCCTTGACCCTCTGTCTTTCTCTCTTCCATGCCATGCCCAATCTTTAGGCAATCCCTGTTTATTCTATCCTTAAAATATGCCTTGAATCTGACCACTTTCACCATTTCCATCACTACCACTTTCTCTCCTATGAATTTCCATAGTGGTTGTCTGATTTGTCTCCCTGTTTCCACATTGCTCCTATTCTCAGTGGAACAGCCAGAGTGATTCTTTTAAAATATGCATGTCAGAGCAGAGTTCTCATCTGCTCACCCCCTTCAGTTGAGAATAAAAGAATGAAAGCCAAAAGCTTGACAGTGCCCTGTGTGACATGGCTCCCATTTCTTCTTTGACTTCACCTGCTTTCCCTTTTGCTCGTTCAGTTCTGTGACTTAGATGTTTTCGCTGTTCCCTCTCCTGGAGCATTCTTATTCCAGATATCCCAATGGTTTACTCCATTATCTCCTTTAGGTCTTTTCTCAAAAGTCAACTTAGCAATAAGAATAATCTTTATCACCTTATTCACAACTGTACACTATACCCCTTGTATTCCCTATCTTCCTTTGCTGCTTATTTTTCTGTGTAGTAGATATTGCTATCCATATATATACATATATGCACACATACATACATATATTGAGACTGTTATTAGATAGTAATGTATATGTACAACTGTATTACTTAATATATAAAATCAATTTTTTGTGTATATGTGCACATACATGCACATAACATATATACACATACATATGTGTACACTCATACATGCACATACACATGTACACACATGTACATGCATATACACATGTGTGTGCTTATTGTCTTTCTCCACCAGAACGCCAATTGTGTAATGTTTTTGGATGTCCTGCTTACTGCTGAATACTGGTGCCTGGAACAATATCTGACACGTAGTAGAAGCTCAATAAATCATTGTTAAATGAATGACTGAACGACTAATCAGTGACATAACTTAGCTTGTTTATTTCTTGCAGTACATCTTAAATGAGACCATACCAAGTCTCTCCATTATGAAATTGCTAATATTCCATTTTGATCTATGCAAATGGCTATGTCATGCAGTTCAACTTAATATTATGTCTGCATTTCCCTTATGTCTGTTTCTTACCTTTTGCTTCTTCTGTCTTCTCCCGTATTGGTTCACCTCTGGTTTGTATTTCACATGCTCAACCAACACTTCTCAGTACTACTGCCAAGGTAAGAACTGAAGCCGGCAGTGTATTTCATGGCCCTCTCTTCTGGTGCGTTACTCATAGCCCATCTGAGATCTCTCCTACATCAGCCATACACTGTAACTACGCAATAGAAACACTGTGGGAGTCAGATACATATGGAGACTAGGACACTTCCCTCTTCTATTATTCTTCCTTGGGTATTTCTGGAGGCTGAGGACTAGTGTCTGAACTGGCTAAAGTGTGTAGTCGGCTAACTAGCATGTGCTAATGTTTTCCGCTATATACCTTTGATGAATTGGTCGTGTACAATAGGTGACACCAGTAGCTGAAGTACAGTAACTTAAAATGGAATAATCACAAACAGGTGATTAGCCAAGTAAAAAATTAAAGATGGAGTTAATACTGTCTAACAATAAACAATGCTGTTTAGCCTGGTAGGAAATTAAAGAATAAGCCTTGGAGAAGGACTTGGCTGTGGGTGGGGGTGGGGCTAGAGAACTGGGCAGTGGGGGATCATCTGGGAGCATCATCAGTCTATACTACCCCATTCAGAGAAAAACGTGCTCCAGTCAGTCCCCAATGAGGCCAGGACTCATTTTTATCTGGGTGGCAGATATCTGGGTGGCAGAGTGGAGATGGGATTCAGGGACCTAAATGAAGACGAGAGAAGGGCTGTCAAATTGGTCTTTCCTCTCTACCTGACTCTGAAGACGTTGCTGGTTCCTAGGAGCCTGCTGCAGGTATGGGACATAAATTGTATGCTCAGGCCTTCTCAGACTATGCCCAACCCCTCATAAACCAAGGATTTTCGGGACTTTGTTTCCCCAGAGAGGACAGATACACAAAAGTTTTAAAATTAATACATCATGCCTGTGTAATACTGCACCTGGGCAGACTGGGCCCACTCCTCACAAGTCGGTTACTGCCACTTTGAAGCAATCAGTAAGGTGAACATCTCCTGGAACAAGGATAGAAAGGGAATTTGTCATCTTCTGACAATGTAGTTGATCTTTTTCTGACTAATTGGTCACTGGAGATAAATTGGGATACTTTATATGCAAGAGGATCTTTATGCTTTGTTTTGGTTGATTTTAAAAATCTTCTTATATAAAACTCATAAATTGCCAAAGAGTTCCTATGTATCCTTCACCCAGCTTTCCCCAAATGAGAGCATTTTATGTAACCACAATATATTATTAAAATCAGAAAACTGGCGCTGATATCCTACTATTAACAGACAAACAGTTCTTATTTTATATGTCAAAGGCATAACTCCTATCTTTGAGTGCAGTGGTTTTTGCCAGGGCAATACAAAGTCACTCAGAACAGCAGCCTTTTTCTGTGTTTCTCCTTCTCTCTGATTGATGAACTGTGATGATTAAGAATTGGAAGGTTGGATCAAATGGAAGGATATCTACTCAGAAGGAAAAAAGCCATTTTACCATAAAGATATTTCCACTAGAATGTTTATCACAGCTCAGTTCATAATCACCAAAATGGCTGAGTCAACCCAGGTGCCTATCAACATATGAATGGATTAATAAACTGTGCTATATGTATACCATGAAGAACTATTCAGCCATAAAAAGATGGTGACTTTACATCTTTTATATTAACCTGGATGGAGTTGAAGAACATTCTACTTATTGCAGCCCAATTCATAATTGCTAAGTCATGGAAAAAGCCCAAGTGCCCATCGATCCACGAATGGATTAATAAATTGTGGTATATGTACACCATGGAATATTATGCAGCCTTAAAGAAAGATGGAGACTTTACCTCTTT
>CAUYPK010099116.1:0-30020 GCA_963574355.1 Loris lydekkerianus
AAAGAAGGAAAGAAAGAAAGAAAGAAAGAAAGAAAGAAAGAAAGAAAGAAAGAAAGAAAGAAAGGAAAAGAAAAGAAAAGAAAAGAAAAGAAAAGAAAAGAAAAGAAAAGAAAAGAAAAGAAAAGAAAAGAAAAGAAAAGAAAAGAAAAGAGGAAAAATTAGCCGGTTGTTGTGGCAAACACCTGTAGTCCCAGTTTCTTGGGAGACTGAGGCAAGAGGATTGCTCAAGCCCATGAGTTTGAGGTTTTTGTGAGCTATGGCACATGATGGATGCCATGGCACTCAACCCAGGGCAACACAGTGAGACTCTGTCTCAAAAAAAAAAATTAGTGAATTTTGTTGCATTTAAGTTATACATTGATAAAGTTCACCAAAAAATGGGACTGATACATTTAAACTATTTTGCAACTTGCTTTTTCACTTAACTATTAATATATATTGCAGAAGTCTGACTTCAGGACATATAGCTCTACCTTCCTTTCTTTTTTACCAGCTATTTTTAGAGATGAGGTCTTACTCTTGCTCAGGCTGGTCTCCAACCTGTGAGCTCAGGCAATCCACTAGCCTCCAAGAGTGCTAGGATTATCTTTTTTTTTAGAGTGTCATTTTGTCGCCCTTGGTAGAGTGCATTGGCGTCACAGCTCACGGCAACTTCCACCTCTTGGGCTTAGGCAATTCTCTTGCCTCAGCCTCCTGAGTAGCTGGGACTACAGGAGCCCACCACAACGCCTGGCTATTTTTTGTTGCAGTTTGGCTGGGGCTGGGTTCGAACCCATCACCCTTGGTATATTGGGCCGGTACCCTACTCACTGAGCCACAGGCACCACCCAGGATTACCTTCTTTTTAATTGCTGCATAGTCTTCCTTTTATGGATGGACCACAGCCCTACACTTAATGTAATTAGTCTTCCTTTGATTCAGCACCCGTAGCTCAGTGAGTAGGGTGCCGACCACATACACCAAAGCTAGCAGGTTCAAGCCCAGCCCAGGCCTGCTAAACAACTGCAACCAAAAAATAGCCAGTGTTGTGGCAGGCGCCTGTAGTCCCAGCTACTCAGGAGGCTGAGGCAAGAGAATTACTTGAGCCCAAGAGTTTGAGGTTGCTGTGAGCTGGGACATGTCACTCTACCAGGGACGACAGCTTGAAACTCTGTCTCAAAAAAAAAAATTAAAATTTTAGTATAAAGTACTAAATTGCCCTACAAAATAAGGATGTGTCAACTAGCACTCAGTGGTGAATGGGAGTCCTGCAGTTGTTCTGAAGCATTCCTTTTAAGCTTATTTACTTGTTCCCTTTCCCACAGCCTTTTCATCCAGTTGATATTTTCCTTTTCACGACTCTCTGCAGGATTTCTGTAACTCCAAGCTTTCATTGTTGATGCTTTGCTGTGGTTTGTAGATTGACCTAGTTATTTGATGATCATTCAATCAAGAAGGCACTCACATGATAGTGGGGAGACAGACGTGAAAAGCAAGGCAATAATAGCATAAAAAATGACGAGATACTTAGAATCATACTAAGAACACTGATAATAATGGGGAGAAAGGAGACGATGTTGATGCTGATGATACTAATAAAACTAAAAAGCACTGAGCAGTTGTTACACACCAGGAAGTAGTCTAAAGACAATATATATTAACTCATGTCATTTTCACAATTACCTGAGGTAGAAACTATTGTCTCCATTATGTAGACCTCTCGGCTGGGCATTGAAAAGTGAGTAGGAATTAATTAGATGGAAAAAGGGCATGGGGTGGCGCCTCTGGCTCAGTGGGCAGGATGCTGGCCCCATATACCGAGGGTGGTGGGTTTGAACCCTGCCCCAGCCAAACTGTAACAAAAAATAGCCAGGCGTTGTGGTGGGCGCTGTAGTTCCAGCTACTGGGGAGGCTGAGGCAAGAGAATCGCCTAAACCCAGGAGTTGGAGGTTGCTGTGAGCTGTGATTCTATAGCACTCTACAGAGGGCGATAAAGTGAGACTATCTCAAAAAAAAAAAAAAAAAGAAAAGAAAAAAAAGAGCATGGATTAAATGGAATTCTAGGAACAATGAGAAATGTGTACTAAGGCATAGAAGCATAAGAAAGCAAGTGCTTTCAGGGGTCCTGTGAGTATTTTAGATGGCTGGCACCCAGAGAGAAACAAGAGACAGGGAAAAATAAGCTGGAAAGAGCTCATGAAAAGGTGGATGTAGATCTTTCTCATTCTCTCTTGCTAAATACGCACACGCACACACACACACACACACACACACACACAGCATTTTGTAAGCCCAACCTTACTAACTGGTGGTTTCTTTCTTTTTATTTTTTATTTATTTTTTATTTTTACATATATATGTGTTTATTAGGTTTCCAGTTTTTTGCCTTTACAAAATTAAAAGGCTTAAATTTTAATAACAATAACAATGTTTAAAATAAGGACTAGAAACAAAAACCTTGTAAAGAATAAACAAACATAAATACATTCAGCAAAGGAATCAGACAATTGCTACATCAAAATATTAAGCAATAATAATAATAATGCAAAGAAAGTAACATTCACATTGTCCAATATTCAAATATTATAGAATGCTTTGACTCTGAGGTTCAGTATGGAGTCATCAGTTAATTTCTTCTAATTTTTTTTTTAAGTCTCAAAAAACAGACAACTATTATTTATGAATAAAAGTAACAGGTAATTTTGAAAAATTGCCAAATCTTATAGACAATAGAAAAAGAAGAAATGCTTCAAAATCATTCTACTTGATCTGGGTACACCTGATACTAAAATTGAAGAAAATATATTATTATAAAGGGGAAATTACAAACATATGTCACTTATAAAAGAGGATGAAATATCCAGAAAGAAACTGGTGGTTTCTTTCTAATGGAGTTCAGGGAAGGCTCCTCATTAGGAAGTGATGCCTACATTAAGATGCAAAGGTTGAGTAAGAGTCAACCAAAGAGGAAGTGAATGTTCAGACAGCAGAAGCAGTGTGCAATGTCATTACCGGAACGTTTAAGCAACTGACTGGCAGTGGGGATGGCTAGGTACAAATTGCAAAGGGAAAGGAGACACATATGAGGCCAGAGAAGGTAGCAGACACCAATCCATGTTGGATCTGGAGGCCACATTAGGGGTTCAAACCTCATGGTGATTATAAAATCAGTCAATGGAAAAGACACAATTGAATCCACTTAGGCAGGCCCTGCAGTAAGGGCCACGGGAGACACAAAGATGTGTAAGATGTGACCCCAGCCTTCAAGAAGCACACACACCAGCTGAGAAGTAAAACATGAACAAACATAAGGGAGGTGCTCGATGGTGAAGAGCTACATATGACGAGAAATAAATGTGAAATGCTGGAGTTTACAGGAGAATCAAACTACTGGCTAGGAAGGCAGGGATAGGGGTTGGGGTGGGACAGGAATAGAGCCTTGATGAATGGGCACAATTTGAGAAGCATATGCCTTAAGGATAGGACATTCTGAGCATAAGCAAATGGGATCTATTAGATATAATTGGAAGAGAATGAATAAACCATTATGGCCAAAGTATGGGTCTATGAGTGGAAAAACTCAGACTGGTTTTTCTATTTTTTCACTCAATAACAACAATCAACATAGAGACGTCTGTGACCACATGTATGGGAGTTTCTTCCCATCACTAAGCAAGCAATCAGTTCTGTTGTGGATACCAGCTGAGTGGCCTCTAATTCAATCTGACACTATTACCATCTACAGGGAAATGGTGTCAGATCCCACAGGTTGAAGACTCAGTCCCCAAGACCACCCTACCTCAGGCACCAGGGTTAAGTCCAAGCCTTTGGAACTTCAGGCCAACCAGCTTCAGGTTGGTGTTCCCATGATCCCTTCTTTGGGTTCAATTAAATCACTAGACGCCTAATGAAAGGTGTATATGTCGTGAGGGTGGATCCTCATGAGTAGATTAAGGCAATCCTTTTGAGGGAGGGATGGAAGGAGTTCTCATAAACGGGAAGATTACTATTAATAATAAGAAGAAAGCTCTGTCAATATACACCATAACATGCTATATAAATTTAAGGAATTCAATTTCCATTCATGTATCATATGATGCAGAGCTGAAAGTGGAGAAAAAAATTTAACCCTCGTTTCCCCCTGGACATTAGTTGGCCCCTGCTGGGCAGGTTTCCAGGAAGTATGCAGTTTTTGAGGACCTACAATGTACAAATACTGTTCAGGGCACCTGGGTGGGAAGAAAGATCTTAAAGACTCTTCTCCTATAGGAAAGTTTATAGCCTGAAGAAGAGCAGGGGAGGAACAGGACAAAAAACATTACACTAATAAAGGGAATCATATGATGCGCTAAAAATATATTTATGCAAAGGCTGTGAGGAAAGGAGGTAGTACTAATTTTGCCTGGAGGAGTAATTTGAAATGAGGGAAGAAGGGGCAAGATTCCCAAGGGACAAGCAGACGAAGAAGCCTTCTTTCCTTGCTTTTAGCCCCAGGAAGAGAGACTTCCCAGGCGCTTTCACTAGTCTTACCACCTGTACCAACTCCTCCAAAAAGACACAAGTCCAAAGTCTGTCCAGTAATAAATAGAAGTGGTTACCATGTGCCAGGAGCTCTGCCAAGCATTGCCCAACTGTTATCTCCTAGTCACACAACAACAAAATGGTGGTGACTGCTGTCACCATTTTACTGAGAAAACCGGGTTTCAGAGCTAGAACTTGTCCTGGTCTCACAGCTAGTAGATGAAAAAGCCAGAACAGAAGCCATGTCTGCCTAACTTCAATATTTACTCTCTTCCCTCTCTGTTCCATATGGCTGCTTTGGGTTGGTTTTAAGGCCCAATGATAGTGTATGGCACACTTAAAACACACACACACACATATTGACAGGCCGGGGGAGAAATTAAAAACAAAAAACACATGCATAAGCAGAAATGTAATACTTGCTTAGTGAATATGGACAGGCTAAAAAAAGAACAAAACTTAAAGATCCAAGATTAAACTCAATAGGTTCTGTGTCCTGCAGAATGGATTTACCTGCCTTGCTACTACTGATTTGCATCAATCCAAATCCAAGTGTCCAGGAACACCCCTAAACTGAAAGACATATCATTCTGTCAACTGGAGCTAAACCTTTAGCTCAAGTGTCTTCTACAATGTGCTTATTGGGGAGTAGACTCTGCCCTCAGCAATTCATCAGGGACAGTACACACGGTGGGACATAGCCATCAGAAATGTTCTTTTTGTTTGTTTAGCTTTTCTGCAACTTTATTCTTTTTTTCCTTTTTGTTTGTTTTTAACTATGGAGAATTTCTCTCTCTTATTTTTTTTTTGAGACAGAGTCTCACTTTGTTGCCCTTGGTGGAGTACCGTAGTGTCACAACTCATAGGGACTTCCAACTCCTGGGCTTAGGTGATTCTCTTGCCTCAGCCTCCCAAGTAGCTGGGACCACAGGGGCCTGCCACAACCCCTGGCTATTTTTTTGTTGTTATTGCAGTTTGGCTGGGGCCAGGTTTAAACCCACTACCCTCAGTATATGGGGCCAGTGCCCTACCCACTGAGCCACCCAAATTCTCCATAGGCACCACCCAACTGTGGAGAATTTCTAACATAAAAGTAGACAGAATGGGGCGGCGCCTGTGGCTCAAGGAGTAGGGCACTGGCCCCATATGCTGGAGCTGATGGATTTCAACCCAGCCCCAGCCAAAAATTGCAAAAAAGAAAAAGGAGACAAAATGCTATTATGAATCCTATGATCCAATCACCCAGCTTTGGTGAGTAATAGCTACTAGCTAATCTTTCTTTTTTTTTCTTGCAGTTGCCTAGGGCTGGGTTTGAACCTACAACCTCTGGGATATGGGGCTAGCGCCCTACTCCTTTGAGCCACAGACACCGCCCAGCTCCTGGCTAATCTTACTGCATCACAATCCCTCCCTGGTTTATTTTGAAGCAAATCATATTATCTTATCATGCTCGTCCATCAAGAGTTGTGTTTGCAGCTGGGTGTAGGGCCTCGTGCCTATAGTCCTACACTCTGGGAGGCCATGGTGAAGGCTCGCTTGAGCTCATGAGCTCAGGAGTTCAAGACCAGCCTGAGCAAGAGCAAGACCCTGTCTCTACTAAAAACAGAAATAATTAGCGTTGTGGTGGATGTCCATAGTCGCAGCTACTTGGGAGTCTGAGGCAGGAGGATTGTTTGAGGCAGGAGTTTAAAGTTGCTGTGAGTTAGGCTTAGGCCACAGCACTTAACAACAACAAAAAAGACCAAAAGGATGTCAGTTTACCTTGTAAGTCTCTTTTACTTGGTAGTCTCCTCCTCCTTATAATTCAGTCATTGAAGCAGCTGGGTCATTTATCTCATAGAATTTCTCATGGTCTGAATTTTGATGATCGCGCCCAGCAGGGTCATATAACATGTTCCCTGTCCTCAGTATTTCTTATAAACTGATAGTTGGATCTAGAGTAGTTGATCAGATTTATGATAGTGACTTTGGTAAAACTACTTCAGGACTGATTTTTTTTTTACCGGGAGGCACCTAGTATCTGGTATTTGTCTTTTGACAGTCATTGGTGATCAAATCTAAGGTTCGTTAATTTGAGATTGCAAAATGGTGATTTTTAATTAATCCTTATTCTTTGTTTAGTAGCTGTAACACATCTAAAAAGGATTTCCCTAAGCACCCATGCTGTTAACCTACAACATATTTATCCCTGGAAATATGTGATAATTGCTGCTTTCTCTTTATTTGCCAGTTTTAAAAATGATGAATGGATCAGGCGGCGCCTGTGGCCCCATATGCTGGAGGTGTCGGGTTCAAACCCAGCCCCAGCCCCCCCCCAAAAAAAACAAACTATATATATATATATATATATATATATGTGTGTGTGTGTGTGTGTGTGTGTGTATACATATATATAGTTTGTATTTTTTTATTGTATATATGTTATATATACACACATATATATAAAATAAATGGATCCTTAGCAGCCACCAAAGGTAACCATTAGATTAAAATTTAAAAAAAATATTGTTATGAGGCTAGGCATGGTGCCTCATGCCTGTAATCCTAGCACTCTGGGAGGCTGAGGCAGGTGGATTGCTTGAGCTCAGGAGTTCAAATCAGCCTCAGCAAGAGTGAGACCTTTTCTCTACTAAAAATATCTGGGCACTGTGGTGGGCTCCTGTAGTCTCAGGGACTCAGGAGGCTGAGGGAAGAGGATCTTGTGAGCCCAACAGTTTGAAGTTGGTATGAGCTATGATGACTCCACAGCACTCTACTGAGGCTGACAAAGTGATACTCTGTCTCAAAACAAACAAACAAAATACCCTAAAAATAATGGTTACAAATTCATGGTTTTAAACATATTTGATGAGCTTCCATTCATTGCAGTTATAATTCTTATTTCAGCTCAAATTATCCCATCATTGGTTAGTGGGAGCCTCTTCAAGTTGACTCCTGAGTCCTTTCGATGTCACTCTATTGTCCTTGATAGATTTTTAACTGTCTGGTGTATAATATGGCTTTCTAGGCTCATCTCATCTATTTCTTCCAGGAGATTCCAGGAATGTGGATCTAGAATCAGCCATTTTCCCCAAAAGTCCTGGTGTCTTCTAATGAATGGCATTTAGAGACCATATTCTGTCTGCAAAGAATACTTGCTTATGAATTGATGATGGTTTCTTTTTCTTTTCTTTTTTTTTTTTTTTTTTGTCTTACTTCAGATGATGGTTTCTAGAAAATTTTTTTTTTGGGGGGGGAGACATTCTCACTTTGTCACCCTTGGTAGAATTCCATGGCATCACAGCTCACAGCAACCTCAAACTCCTGAGTTCAAGCAATCCTCCTGCCTCAGCCGTCCCAGTAGCTGGGATTACAGGCACCTACCACAACCTCTGGCTATTTTTTCTATTTTTAGTAGAGATGTGATCTCACTTTTGCTGAGGTTAGTCTTGAACTCTTGAGCTCAAGTGATCCTCCTGTCTCAGCCTCCCAAAGTGCTATGATTAAAGGTGTGAGCCACTTCGCCCAACTCTAGAAATAATTTTTTACAAGAAAACACTTCATGACTTCTTACTGATATTTCCATTTCATATTTCGGTGTAAAGGCTTCCTATTCCACCTTACGTCACCTTACATTTATTCCTCCTTTCTCCCTCATCACACATCCTAGATTTATTTATTTATTTTTTTAATTTAATTTAATTTAATTTTTTTGAGACAAAGTCTCACTATGTCACCCTTGGTAAAGTGCCATGGCATCACAGCTCATCTCAGCCTCCCAAGTAGCTGGGACTACAGTTGCCTGCCACACACCTGGCTATTTTTTGTTGTTGTTGTTGTTGCAGTTTGCCTGGGGCTGGGTTTGAACCTGCCACCTTCAGTATGTGGGGTAGGCGCCCTACTGACTGAGCCACAGGCACCACCCCACACATCCTAGTTTTTAAAACAAGCCACATAATTCTCATGGCTTTATCCCACCACACATACAAAACAGTCCTGGAATAACAATTCCAATACTACTTAATTTCACATTTCATTACTAAACATTGTTTCAGATACTTGCAAGGCTTTTTTTTTTTTTTTTTGGTTTGAGTTTAGACACAAGGGACTGTCCCATTAGGGATGTACAGTCAGATTCCTGAGTTTTAAGGTCATTTGCTATGTCTCAGTGTATAATTATGTCACCATCTTAAACAAATTTATTGGTTTCATTTTGTAATATCACATTTTGTTTTAAGATTTTCTTTTTTCTTTTTTGAGACAGAGTCTCAAGCTCTTGCCCTGGGTAGAGTGCTGTGGTGTTACAGCTGCCAGCAACCTCCAACTCTTTGGCTTAAGAGTTTCTTGGGGAGGGGGGAGGATGGGTGGAGGGAGGGTAATTGGTGGGACCACACCTACGGTGCATCTTAGATGCATCTTACAATTGTACGTGTGAAAAAAAAAAACAAAAAAAAAAAACAATTGTACGTGTGAAATGTACTAGGTGTAGAATATAAATGTCTTAATAAGAAAATGCCCACTCTCTCATGAGGGTGCCAGGAAGGCTATGTTAACCAGTGTGATGAAAATGTGTCGAACAGTCTATGAAACCAGTGTGTGGTGCCCCATGATCACATTAATGTACACAGCTATGATTTAATAACAAATAAATAAATAAATAAATAAAAAACATGCCGTGAAGGCTACGTTAACCAGTTTGACGAAAGCAGTTAAATTGTATACAAAACCAGCACATCGTACCCCATGATTGCATTACTGTACACCGCTATGATTTAATTAAAAAAAAAAAAGAAAAGACTTTCTCTTGCCTCAGCATCCCAAGTAACTACAGGTGCCCACCGCAACACCCGGCTATTTTTTTTTTGTTGTTGTTGCAGTTGCATTGTTTTTAGGTGGCTGGGGCCGGGTTCGAACCCGCCACCTTCGATGTATGTGGCCAGCGCCCTGCCGACTGAGCTAAGGGCGCCGCCTGTTTTATGATTTTCTAAAATACAAACCTCCAAAATAAAACTACAAAACAAGATAATTTTAAAAGTCTGGCTTTTGTTCAGTTCAAAAAATTGCAAATATTTGGAAACAACCCAGCTCGGCACCTGTAGCTCAAGCAGCTATGGCGCCAGCAACGTACACCAGAGCTGGCCGGTTTGAATCCAGCCCGGGCCAGCCAAACAACAATGACAATTACAACCAAAAAATAGCCAGGCACCATGGCGGATGCCTGTAGTCCCAGCTACTTGGGAGGCTGAGGCAAGAGAATCCCTTAAGCCCAGGAGTTGGAAGTTGCTGTGAGCTGTGATGCTACAGCACTCTACCCAGGGCAACAGCTTGAGGCTCGGCATCAACAACAACAACAAAATGATTTGGAGACAACCCAAGTGCCCATTAACACGCGAATGGATTAATAAACTGTGGTACATGTATACCAGGGAAGACTATTCATACCTAAAAAAAGATAGAAGTTTTGCATCCTTTATAAAAATCTGGATGGATTTGGAGAACATTCTCCTAAGTATCACAAGATTGAAAAATCAAGCATCCATGTGTACTCCGTACCAATTTGAAACAAGGAGACTAATAATCATAGATCCACATGAGAGAAAATCTTGACTAAATTCAAGAAGGGCGTGGTGAAAGGTTCAGTAGCTTCCAACCCAGTAGGTACAATGCATGGATATAGGGAACACTCCCCGGGTGTAGGACACAGCTGTAACTACATTTTACCTGTCATGTGTATAATAAATTATATGACCTCATGTTTAATCTGAAATACAGAAAAAAAGAAATAGTCTTCATTTCCATCGTGCGTATGTATCCTAAGTTATTTACTCTGTTTCCCGCTGATGAACACTGAGTTATTCTCAGTCTTTTGCTATTAACAATAGTGTTGTAACAAATTGCCTTAAATCGTTAATTTTTTATTTATTAATCTTTTTTTTTTTGGAGACAGATTCTTACTATGTTACCCTCGGTAGAGTGCTGTGGCATCACAGCTCACAGCAACCTCAAACTCTTGGGCTTAAGCGATTCCCTTGCCTCCTAAGTAGCTGGGATCACAGACACCTGCCACAGTGCCCAGCTATTGTTTTGTTGCAGTTATTGTTGCTTAGCTGGCCCGGAACAAGTTCAAACCCGCCACCCTCTGTTCATGTGGCCGGCGCCGTAACCTGTGTGCTACAGGCACCTAGTCAACTTTAGAATTTTTCACTGTGTATTCTGAGAGTGGATTCCTAGAAGTGATGTTTCTGGGTCAAAGAGTAAATGTTTATGTGAAATTGCTAGATAATGCTGTAAACCTGAAGAATTTCAGTTGTGTGAGGAGTTACAACTGGGACCATACAATGAAGGGATTAGAAATGGAGGAAAAAATGAAGACTTGCTTGAAGGGCTGCCATTAGCCTCCCTGTAGGAAGGAGGCCTGGACATGTGGTTTGTTCACATGCTGCTGAGAAAATTAGGGAGAGCCACTTCCTCTCCCTGTGCCTGTTGCCACGGCCTGCCTCACAGCTCCTGCAAAGGAAGATGATGTGGATGTGAAGCAAAATCAGCCTCATAAACTAAAAAATGGGAGACAATGTAGCAAGATCCTTTATGCAGGGGTCCTCAAACTTTTTTTTTTTTAATCATGTTTTTTTTTTTAATTTCTTTTTTGTACTTTCTTTTTTTTATTTTATTATTATTTTTTTTTTTTCAGTTTTGACCAGGGTCGGGTTTGAACCTGCCACCCTCGGTATATGGGACCAGCGCCCTACTCCCTGAGCCACAGGCATCACCCTGGGGTCCTCAAACTTTTTAAACAGGGGGTCAGTTCACTGTCCCTCAGACGGTTGGAGGGCTGGACTATAGTTAAAAAAACAAACTATGAACAAATTCCTATGCACACTGCACATATCTTATTTTGAAGTAAAAAAACAAAATGGGAACAAATACAATCACACCGTCTCATGTGGCCTGCGGGCCGCAGTTTGAGGACCCCTGCTATGGTCTTGTGCCAGCACACTGATGGCACTCTCTCTGATGCCTCTGCCAGACTCGGCCACTGTCTGCCTTGGGCTGTCACCATGCATTGCAGTCCTTGCTTTGCAGACAAGGATGTGCTTGTCCTGAAGATGGGAGTGTCCTTTTTGGGTCACCACCGTGATGTCCAATGTCCCTAATGCTGACACTCAACAGTGGGCAAAACCAAAACTAGGGCAGCCCTAAAATGGGAACTCCCTCCATAGCTTTGGTGAAGATTTACGGACAAATTATTGTGACATAAAGTTAAATACAGATACTCCCCTATGTAAGATGGGGTTATATCTCCACAAACCCATCATAAACGGAAAATATTGTTCCTTCAACCATTGTAAGTTGGAAAATGTCCAGTTGTTAGTATTAGAGTAAGCCCTTCATAAATGTTTAGCAAATGAGTAAACGAATAGTAGTGTTAAAAAAAAACCTGGTGCAGATAAGTGGCTCAGGAGTTTTTTTGGTTTGTTTTAATTGAGACAGAGTCTCACTTTGTCACCCCTGGTAGAGAGCTGTGGTGTCATAGCTCACAGCAACCTCTACCTCTTGGGCACGAATAATTCGCTTGCCTCAGCTTCCCGAGTAGCTGGGACTACAGGTGTCTGCCAGAATGCCCAGCTGTATTTATTTATTTATTTATTTATTGAGACAGAGTCTAACTATGTTGCCCTCAGTAGAATGTCATGGCATCACCTCACAACAACATCCAACTCTTAGGCTTAAGCGATTCTCTTGCCTCAGCCTCCCAAGTAGCTGGGACTACAGGCCCCCACCACAATGTCTGGCTATTTTTGTTGTTGTTGTTGTTTTTGTTGTAGTTGTCATTGTTGTTTAGAAGGCCTGGTTCAAACCCATCAGCCCTGGTGTATGTGGCCAGCACCCTAACCACTGGCTAAAGACACCAAGCTGCCAGCTATTTTTAGGGGAGGGGGGTTCGCTCTAGCTCAGGCTGGTCTCGAACTCCTGAGCTTAGGCCATCCACCCACCTCTGCCTCCCAGAGTGCTGGGATTCAGGTATGCAGGAATTTTGATAAGGTGGAGGGTGAGGTGGGGCGAAGAGAGGTTGGAAAGGGTAGGATTTGCATATGCTGGCATAGGGGAATGGAGAAAATTTCTGGGAAGGGAACTATTACAGCAGCATTTAGTTCAGCAACAAGCACTGTTTATTTGCAACAACATCCTGGCAGAACTAGTCCTATGAGGAAGTTGTGTGAAACAGGGTCCAAAGGTAACGAAATGATGGCTGACGCCACTCACGTGTCACTTTGTGCTGGGAAGTGAGTCAGGACTTTGCCTGGGTGACCTAATTTAATCCTCAGACAGCCTCAGGTGGTGATTACCATTATCATCCTCAACTAATAGAAGAGGAATCTGAGACACAGCAAGGTGCGGTTAGAGCCAAACCATTAAAAAGCTTTTAAAATGCCAAACTTGGGCCAGGCGCGGTGGCTCACGCCTGTAATCCCCGCATTGTGGGAGGCTGAGGAGGGAGAATTGCTTGAGCTCAGGAGTTCGCGACTCACCTGAGCAACAGTGAGACCCCGACTCATGAAAAAAATGGAAAAACCCAGCCCGGTGTGGCGGTGAGCGCCTGTAATCCCAGCGGCTTCCGGAGGCTGAGGCAGTGGGATGCCCGCAGCCCGAGTCTGAGGTTGCCGTGAGCTACTTCGCCCACTGCACTCTGCTGAGGGGCATAGGGTGGGACCCTGTCTCAACAACAACAACAACAACAACAAAAGTAAAGAAATAAAAAATAAAGCAACGAAATAAAATTAAAAAGCCAAAAATAAATAAATAAATAAAAATGCCAAACTTGGAATTTGAATGCCCCCAGGCAGAGGGGAGCCATTGAAGGATCTTGAGCAGGGGTGTGACATGGTAATATTGGTGCTTCTGAGAAAAGACATGTGGTACAGTAGTTAGGAGTTTGGACTTTGGCACCAAACTATCTGTTCTTGTAAAAATCCCAGTTCTGCTACTTACTGCTGTGCGATCTTACACATATTTAACTGCTCTGTGCCTCAGTGTCCTCATATAATAAATGCGGGTAATAAAGGCTTCCAGTTTACAGGGTCTTTGTGAATGCCAGTGAAAGGAAGCCATACTCTATAAAAGAACTTTAAAGAAATTTATTCTGAGCCAAATTTGAGGACCATGACCTGGAGCCATAACACCCAAGTGAACTCATTGTGGGGGGGTTACAGTTTGGTTTTACACATTTCAGAGAGACAGAAATTATAGGTGAAGTCATAAATCAATACAAGGTGTACATTGGTTTGGCCCCAAAAGGTGGGTCATCTCAAAGGTAGGGCCTTACAGGTTAAAGGTGAAGATTCTTGGGTCAACTATTAGCGGAAGGAGTTAGGTTTTGTGTAATAGACCAGGAGTCATGGAAAGGAATGCTGGGTTAGGATAAAACAAACGACCAGAAATATGCCCAGACTCAAGTAGTTTATGATGTATACTGAGGACCTACGTCTTGCATAGTCTTAGGTCTATTACTGAGTCACAAAGGACGTCTCTAAGCAGGAAGGAGGACATGATGAGGATGTCTGATCTCTTTTCTCATGGCTAGCAACTCAGTTTTAGGGCGTCCCCTTGGCCAACAGGGGGTCCAGTCAGTCAGGCAAGAGCTGGGTGCTTAAGATTTTATTTTAGTTCACATGAAGAATAAATGAGATAACACATGTAGAAAAGGCCAGGTGTGGTGGCTCACACCTATAATCCTAGGGAAGCCAAGGCAGGAGGATTCCTTGAGCTCAGGAGTTTGAGACCAGCCTGAGCCAAAGTAAGACCCTATCTCTAACAAAAATAGAAAAATTATCTGGGCATTGTGGCAGGTACCTTTGTGGTATAGTCCCAGCTACTCAGGAGGCTGAGGCAGGTGGATCGCTTGAGCCCAGGAATTTGAAGTCGCTGTGAGCTACACTGAGGCTATGCATGGCACACCACTCTATCCTGAGCAACAGAGCAGGACTCTATCTCAAAAACAAACAAACAAATAAACAAAAAAAACCCCAAACAAAACTGAACAGTGATGCCACATAAGTGTATGGAGACTGTTAGCTATAACCAATATGTTAGCTGTTTACAGGGGCCAGAGAAAGGTCAGAGGCAGGGAGGCTCGCAGGAGACTCGGACAGAAGCAGTACTGCCTAGGGTGGTGGCAAATGGGACACAGAGTAAGACTTTTTTTGTTGTTTTTTGAGACAGGATCTCACCCTGTCACTCAGGCTGGAGCGCAATAGTATCATCATAGCTCACAACTTCCAACTCCTGGGCTCAATCACTCCTCTTGCCTTAGCCTCCTGAGTAGCTGGGACTATAACTGCCCACCATCAGGCCCAACTTATTATTTTTTTTGAGGGGGGGGGTTGCAGTTTGGCAGGAGCCGGGCTCAAACCCGCCACCCTTGGCATGAGGGGCTGGCATCATACTCCCTGAGCCACAGGTGCCACCCCCAACTTAATTTTTGAAGAGAAGGAGTCTCACTCTTATTTAGGCTGGTCTTGAACTCCTGGCCTCAAGTGATCTTCCTGCCTAGGTCTCTTGAGCACTAGGATTAAAGGTGTGAGCTACTTGCCCAGCAGAAAGTGAGGTATTTTAAACTAAGATTCAATAGGATTCACTAACAGTAAATGTGGGGTAAGAGTAGCCTAAGGGTGATTCTCTATTTCCCAAGCTTATTAACTGGGAAGGAAAGAAGCTAGTTTTGTATGGCGAGAGGATACTTTGGGAAGGTAGGGGTGGGGGTGGGTAGGTGTCAAGAGGACACTGCGTAACATTGCTAGTTCTGCCAACAGCTGGCTGTACCTCCTAGCCAAAGATAAGGGGCCTTAGATTTCCCATCAGTTAAATGAAGCTTGCAATCTCAGAATTCTCTCTCAGTGCAGATATTCCCCCAACTTTATCTAGGTCACCTTATAGCACCAGGAAAAGAAGATGGTTCCGACAACCTGGGTCTTAGGAAATTTTTTTTTCTTTTGAGACAGAGTATCTCTTTGTTGCCGAGGCTAGAGTGCAGTGGTATCAGCCTAACTCACACAAACCTCAAACTCCTGAGTTCAAGTGATCCTCCTGCCTCGGCCTCCCAAATATCTGGGGCTATAGGCACCCGCCACAATGCCCAGATCATTTTCCTATTTTTAGTTGGGACAGGGTCTCACTCTTTCTGAGACTGGTCTTGAACTCCTGAGGTGAAGGGATCCTCCTGCCTCAGCCTCCCAGAGTGCTAAGATTATAGGTGTTAGCCACCACAACTGGCCTTCTTAGGTGACTTTTTGAGGGTGAGGTGCATGAAGGGAGGAGGCAGCAATGCAAGCAGAGGAAGCCTTCCCTTTTCTTCCTTCACACTCCCTTAAATGTCCTTCCTCAGGCCCTAAAACAGCCCCCTTGTCCAGGCTGTCCAAGACAGCCTCTGCCATGGATCCTTGCCCCTCTCAGGAGATTCAGGGAACTGGGGTCAGAGAAAGTCAGATGCTGTGTTTATTTGATTTAGCTGCACTTTCTTCTACTTGATTGGTTCCTGACTTGGGCTTTGTTTTTTCACCAGGTTAGAGAAGAAAGGGAACGTTGTTTTTAAAAGTTCACTATCTTTGATACTTGCATCAGAGACACAGTGACAGTGAAACCAGAGCCCGAGGCAGGCAGGGGCAGCAGTCCAGCAGAGCTTGTGTTGCCCAGAGGGTGTACCTGCAGGGTGGAGCAGCACCTTCCCAGGTGTGTGGCCTGGGAAGGGCCGAGTTGGGGCAGATGCCCAGAACCTTTGTACATTCCACACAGGACGGCCTATAGGAGAGTGGGCAGATACTCTCTGAGAAGAGCTGCATTTTGAAGTAGAGTTTTATGTAAAATAAAACACAATGCAAAACCAGGGCTGAATAATGCACATGTTGAAACAAACACCAGGATGGAGTTTCTTTTTTTTTTTTTTTTTTTATACAGAGCCTCAAGATGGCACCCGCTGTAGAGTGCTTTGCCATCACAGTTCACAGCAACCTCAAACTCCTGAGCTTAAGCAATTCTCCTGCCTCCACCTCCCTAGCAGTTGGGACCACAGCTGCCAGTCACGATGCCCGGCTATTTTTTGGTTGCATCCGTCATTGTTGTTTGGTGGGCCCGGGCTGGATTCAAACCTGCCAGCTCAGGTGTATGTGGCTGGCACCTTAGCCGCTTGAGCCACAGGCACCAAGCCAGGAGTTTCTTTTTTGAAGTGAAACAGCAGCTCCACAAAGAACACAGCTGAATAGTACTACCGAGCGTGCCTTCTCTCCCTTGTTTTTAGCTGGCACCTGTGCCTAGAACATTTCCCTGAGGTTATGCCAACATTTAGAAAATAAACTTAGGGATTACAAGTTAATTTTAACATGTAGCGCTTGATACTCCTTTAGAAAACCTAATGTGGGGCTCAGCACCCATAGCACAGCGGTTACAGTGCCGGCCACATACTGGCAGGTTTGAACCCAGCCTGGGCCAGCTGACAACAATGACAACTGCAACAAAAAAAATAGCCAGGTGTTATGGTGGGCGCCTGTTATCCCAGCTACTTGGGAGGCTGGGGCAAGAGAATTGCTTAAGCTCAAGAGTTTGAGGTTGCTGTGAGCTGTGACACCATAGCACTCTATACTTGACATCATAGCACTCTATACTTGACATCATAGACTCTGTCTCAAAAACAAACAAACAAAAAAAGAAAAAAAAAAAACAAAAAATCTAATGTGGCTCTTGGACTTAATGATTAGAAGAAACTTTAACCTGAAGTATGCTTCTTTTAGCTCACACAGAACTGTCGTTGTCATTCCTGTCAGTAAGCTTTTATTAAGAACCAAGCATATTGGTGTGTGCTTATAGTCCCACCTGTTCAGGAAGCTGAGGCTAGAGGACTAGGCTTGAGGCCTGGAGTTCAAGTCCAGCCGGGGCCATATAGTGAAACCCCCACCTCTAAAAAAATGTACTGGACATTTTGGCATTAAATAAGATCTTGTTTGTCAAAAGTATTTTATATACTTTAAAGCACTGTGCAGGCCAGGCACAGGGCTCATGCCTCTAATCCCAGTACTTTGGGGGGCTAGGATGGGAGGATCACTTGTGCCAAGGAGTGAGTGATTGCACCACTGCAATTGTACCACTGCATTCCAGCCTGGGTGACAGAGAGACACTGTCTCAAAAAAAAAAAAAAAAAAGCACCATGCAGAGGGTGGCGCCTGTGGCTCAAAGGAGTAGGGCGCTGGCCCCATATGCCAGAGGTGGCAGGTTCAAACCCAGCCCTGACCAGAAACTGCAAAATAAAAAATAATAATAATAAATAATAATTTTTTAAAAAGCACCATGCAAAGATGTTAATGTGTTTGGTAGATTCATAGCCTCTAAAAATATCATGCCCTACATTGCACAGATAGGGGAACAATAACACCAGGCTCTGATTCAAGGAGATGAGAAATGCAAGTAATTGATAATCTAGCTCAAGAGGGAGAGAACATTGACAAATTACCCAGGGGTGTCCAGCCTTTTTTTTTTTTTTTTTTCCTCTGCTGGACATTGGAAGAAGAGTTGCCTTGGACCACACATCAAATACACAAACACTAACAAAACCTGATTAACAACAACAAAAAAGTCCATGCATACTTTTCATGATATCAGACACCACTGCAAGCAAAAAAGTCCCCACAAAATCAGCATGTGGCCAGTAGGCCACAGATTGGATACTCCCAAAACCGTAGTTTAATTGGTGCTTCACTTGAGACACAGTTTCTGATATTTAGCCTCCATTTCTGGTGAAATTTAGCAATACATACCCACACCCATACTTACAGATCAGCTAGAGCAGCAGTTCTCGAGCTGTGGGCTGTGACTGTATTAAAGGGCCGCGGCATTAGGAAGGTTGAGAACCACTGAGAAAGAGCATCTCTGTAAATACTAGGGCAGGGTCTCCTTCCCAAGCTGAAAGTTGAAATGACTCTTCATGACATCTACCACAGAGCCCTCCTCTGCCACAGTGGGCTCAATACTCTGGGTTTGCCTTAGCTTCATTCTTACACTCAAGGCCAAGGTGGCCTGAAGCAAAGATGGGAACCTTAGAAAAACACAGCTGCAAGTTGTAGCTTGTACGTACAAGTCCCTCTGCATCATGTGCTTGCTGTTTTCTGATTTGCCTGCCTCTGAAAACTTAGCTTTTGGGCATTAAGCTTAATCCCAACAGACCTGAATTGATGCCTCTTAATTATGCCTGTGATACAGTAAATCAACACCCTATTAGGAAGTCATTCAACTATTAAATATTTAGGAACTTATTATAAGAGAATTGCAACATGTAAGCCCTCAGGCGGGAACAGATTTTGCTCATTCATTTCGTGTGCAGGGAAATAGTAGCTGATGCTTTGCAAAACAGGGCTGAGCTACCAGTCACCTGCCCATTCATGTATTACATCAACCAAAAGTTTAAGCCCTTTTAAAAAAAATTGCAAAACATCTAATATAATCAACCCCCAAACTTTCCTACCTAATTCTTTTGCCTCGGTGGGGTCCCCTTTATCACAACTTGAGCTGAAATTATGTCCTCATTTGCAAGACAGATAATTCATTCAGCAAAACTTTTTAGTATTGAGTATTTTCTCTGTTCCAGGAGCTGCTGCAGGACTTGGGATATATCAGCGAATGAAACAAAGATCTCTGCCCTTGTGAAGTGTATATTCATATGGGAAAAATGACAATAAGTAAAAAGCACAACAAACAAGAAAATTGTATAGGGTAGTAGGATGTGACAGGTGATATGAGAGAAATAAACGGTAGGACAGAATATTGTTGGGGGTGGTGATGTAGGAAGTTGCAGTATTAAACGAGTTGATCAAGCCAAGTCACACAGAGAAGGCCTTAGCAGACTTGACCAAGATGGGGCAGTTAGCCAAGCACGCCCTTGGGGGAAGTGCCATGCCAAGAGAGGGACATGGCAATGCAAAGGTCCTAAGGTGGTAGGTGCTTACTGTGTGAGAACCCTAAGGAGACAATGTGGCAGGGCTGGTGAGAAGGGAGCCCAGGTAGGATAGGAGGAGGGGATGTCAGAGAAGGAAGTGCACAGAGGAATTAGATCAGAATACTCTGAGGCAGACGAATGTTTACTGGCTTTTCTAATTTGTATGGGAGCTGGAGGAGGTCAAACCACTGGACAGATACAGCTAGTTCTGTGAACAAGCAGAGTGGAGACCTGGGAATCAAGAGACATGAACTTGGCTTTTCTTTCATCTGCTAAGCTAATTGCCTGACCTTGGACAAGCCCTATTTCAGAGCTTCTCTCCAGGGTTGAACTAAATTATTCCTAAGGCACCTTTCAATTTTAAGATCCTATGATTTTAGGCAGCTGTCTCCAACATGTGACTTGAACAGCAGGAGTCCAAAAATCTCATGCATCTGCAGCCACCAGACCTAAAATCTCCAGAAAGCTTCAAAGCATCAGAGTTTCTGGAGTCATGGGACCCCTTTGCAAAACATCTCACAACAGTTACAGAATCTCTCTTCTGAGAAATGTAGAGCTAATGTGTGCACAGAAGCTGCTAACATTAGAGGGAGTTCCTAGAGTTCTTAAAGCACACTATGAACTCCCATTTTCCCCCCAGGTGGGTCATGGACTAGTCATTCAGAATCCCTGCATTAAGGAGGCTTGTTAATCACCCCCCAGCTTTCTATTATAAAAATGTTTCATAGGGGCGGGGCCTGTGGCTTAAAGGAGTAAGGCGCTGACGCCATATACTGGAGTTGGCGGGTACAAACCCAGCCCCGGGCAAAAATTGCAACAAAAAAAAAGTTTCATACATTCAGAGACCCTGAAGATTAGCACAACAAACTCCTGCACATTTTACCCTTTACATTTTTAAAAAATTAATATTTTACTATTTATGCTAATATGTTTTGGTTTTCTTAAATGTGATAATGGACTTAGGGTGTAATAGAGGATGGTTAACATAACAGAGAGAGGCACTCTAAAAAACATGATATTTATTTAGGTGTGAGTGGTTGCAGTGAGAACACACAAGCCGTGTTAAAACTGTGAAAGGCAAAAGAAGATAAAGGTTTTTAAAGGAAAAATGAGGAGGATTACATAATTGTTTTGAAATAATTATCCTTAGCTATAAAGATCAATACAGAGAGTGATACCAGTCTGAGAAATGGATAGGCCTTGCTGGGCAGATATCTTCAGAGAAGTATTCTTGGTGTAACGCTGCCATGGCCCATGTGCAAGTTTCTGGATTTTGCAGTCTTTTTTTTTTTTTTTTTTTTTTTTTAAGACAGCGTCTCACTGTGTCCCCCTCAGTAGAGTGCTGTGGCATCACAGCTCATAGCAACCTCAAACTCTTGGGCTTAAGCGATTCTCTTGCCTCAGCCTCCTAAATAGCTGGGACTGCAGGTGCCCACCACAATGCCTGGCTTTTTGTTGTTGTTGTTGTTGTTATTATTGTTGTAGTTGTCATTGTTATTTAGCAGGCTGGGACCAGGTTTGAACTGCCAGCCCCAGCGTATGTGGCCAGCACCCTGAGCCAGAACCACTGAGCTATAGGTGCCGCACCATAGTTTTTGCAGTTTTGTGACAATTTCTGTTATCACGCGCATAGGCATAAGAACTCTCTTCACAGCCTTTCTTTATTCTATTTGTCAGGGTTTCTTTCTTTTTTTTAACACAACTTTCACAAACAGGTTCCACCATCCTTTATTCTTTCATTCTAAGAACTCCTATTACGTATTTCCAGTCCCTGGTCAAGGTTTACACATTGTGTTTGATTATGTTTTGCTAGTCTATTTTATTTTGAAAGAATCTCTCTATGGTTTTGTCTTTTGATTGTTTGTTTTAATGATAATAGCTCTTCAGAAGAGTTCAGACCATTTATAGAATGTCCCCACTTCTGGATTTGACTGTATTCTACTCCTATATTTCTGGCTTTCTCTGTAAATGAGACAGTTAAAAGGAATTTGTGAGTTTTATTATTTTTTATTTTTATTTTTATTTTTTTTGAGACAGAGTCTTACTATGTCACACTCTATAGAGTACTTTGGCATCATAGCTCACAGCAACTTCAAACTCTTGGGCTTAAGCGATTCTCCTGCCTCAGCCTCCCAAGTAGCTGGGACTACAGGCACCCACCACAACACCCAGCTATTTTTTGGTTGCCATTGTCATTGTTGTTTAGCTGGCCCGGGCTGGGTTCGAACCCTCCACCCTAGGTGCATGTGGCTGGTGCCGTAACCACTGTACCACTGGCGCTGAGCCATTCAACACCATTTTAGAAGACTGTCTTCCTAGGACTCCACCCCTAGGGAGGACCACCTAGGGAAGGACATTTGTGGTTATGTGGTTATGTGGTTATGTAGAAAGAGACAGTCTCCCTAGCTGTGAGAGGAATAACACTGAATTGTTCGAGTCCTGAAATTCATTATTTTTATTCTGTGGCCTTCAGTGTCCTCATTTAAAAATTGGAATAATAATATTGCATTTTTAATGGACTGTTGGGCTCCAGTGATATAATAGAAGAGAAAATGCTTTAGGGACTGACAAGTGCAGACTTGCCCTCAATTCATGCCCTGAAAGTGTGAGTCTATATATCTTCATCCATCATCTACCTGGCTACCTACCTGTCGTCTATGATGGTGAATTTCTGATACTTCCCAAGAGTTACTGGAAATATTAGTAGGAGTCAGTGTTTTTTGAAAATTCTTTTTAAGTTTCAGATTAATATAAGGGTACAAACCATTAGGTTATATAATTTACACATGACAGGTAAAAATCAGAGTTGTAGTTGTACCTCACACTCAGGGAGTGTGCCATACATCTGTGTGTTGTATCCATTGGGTGGGAAGCTACTGACCCCCCTCTTCTCTCCTCAAGTTTAATAGAGATTTTCTCTCATGTAATAGGGGTCAGCTTTTTTGTTTTGTTTTGTTTTGTATTTTTGTATTTTTAAATGATGTGATGATGGGACACACTATGTTGCCCTTGGTAGAGTACCATGACATCACAGCTCACAGCAACCTCAAACTCTTCCGTTTCAGCAATTCTCTAGCCTCAGCCTCCCAAGTAGCTGGGACTACAGGTGCCTGCCACAATGTCTGCTATTTTTTGTTGCAGTTGTCATTGTTGTCTAGCTGGCCCAGACTGGGTTTGAACCTGCCAACTTGGGTTTATGTGGCTGATGCCATAACCACTGCGTAATGGGTGCCAAGCCTAGGGGTCAGTCTTTTAATGATGATTTAATGTAGCGATTTTCAGCTGGGGGCACTTTTGCCTTGCAGAGGATATTTGGTTACATCTGAATATATTTTTGGTGGTTACCACTGGGGTGCTATTACTGGGATCTAGTGGGTTAGAAGCCAGGGATGCTGCTAAAAATTCTACAAAGCATAAGACAGCTCCCCATAACAAAAAGCTATCTAGCTCAAAATGCCGGTAGTGCCTTGGTAGAGAAATCTTTAATAGCTTTAATATGAGGCACAATTAAATATAGGACTGTAGACCAGGATCCTAGATCCAGCCCTCACATATCAGGGTTTGAGGTGACTTACACCAAAATTTCACGCAATAAAAATTATGAATTGACATAAAAAAAAAAGAAAAAATGGAGATACAAATATGTTAATCATTTTAATCAACATCATTGCTATGGTGCATTGAGTTTCCTCCAAAGCTGAAATGAAATTGTAATCAATTGTATAGTTTTGATTACTAGAAAAGATAATTCCTAAGGGGCATTCCTTTTCTTAAAATATTCAGAGAATGATGAATGATGTGATGATGGGACACACAATGTTTTCAATGTTTAGGCAAAAATGCAGAAATAAGTTCCACATGGCAGTTGATACTACTTATTATTAATATTTTGATAAAAGCTATGGGGAAAATACTAAAATAAACTTTGTTAAAGTGATTCTGTGAGGCACTATATTAATACCATTCCATATGGAGCCTTCTAATGGTCTAATTTGATCACATAATTAAATTATAGTGCCTTGGGGAATATAAAGTTTAAGCAAAGAACAACTGAACCATGGCCTGAGCCCTTGTTATGTTATTTTTAAACCCACTGTAAAAATAGTGGGGTTTTTTGTTTGTTTCAGACTCTTGTCTGAAAAAACTATGTCGCCCTCGGTAGAGTGCTGTAGTATCACAGCTCATAGCAACCTCAAACTCTTGGGCTTAAGAGATTCACTTGCCTCCGTCTCCCAAGTAGCTAGGTCTAGAGTCGCCTGCCACAATATCGGGCTATTTTTTGTTGCAGTTGTCATTGTTGTTTAGCAGGCCCGGGCTGGATTCAAACCCGCCAGCTCCAGTATATGTAACTGGCACCCTAGTTGCTGAGCTACAGGTACCTAGCCTAAATATAATGTTTTTAAAATAATAATATTATTGAGGTATCATTCACATACCATAAAAACAACCAAGGCAAACAGACAGGCTTTAGAATGACTGTTTTTTTTTCCCCCCCTGCGGCCATTTTTGCATGTTAGGAATCTGACAAAGGCTGATTAGTAGAATCTACAGAGAACTCAAATGAATCAACAAGAAAAAAGCGAACAACCCCAATTTTAAGTGGGCAAGAGACTTGAACAGAAACTTCTCTAAAGATGACAGATGAAGGACCAACAAACACATGAAAAGATTCTCATCATCATTAATCATCAGAGAAATGCAAATCAGAAACACTCTGAGATATCAACTAACTCCAGTAAGGTTAGCCTATATCATAAAGTCCCAAAACTGCAGATACTGGCATGGAAGAGAGAATGGAACACTTTTGCACTGCTGGATGGACTGCAAACTAAGACAACTTTTTTGGAAAGAAGTATGGGGATTTCTTAAAGAACTAAAAGTCAATGTTCCATTGGATCCCGCAATTCCATTACCAGATACCTGCCCAGAAGAACAACAATCATTTTATCAAAAGACATTTGCATCAGAATGTTTATTTCAGCTCAATTCGTAATTGCCAAGTCATGGTCATGGAAGCCACCTAAATGCCCATCATTCCTTGAATGGATCAACAACCTGTGGTATATGTATACCATGGAGTACTATACAGCTATAAGAAAAGTTTGAAAACTTCACATCTTTTATGTTTACCTGGTTGGAGTTGAAACACATTCTTCTTAGTAAAGTATCTCAAGAATGGAAAAAAAAAAAATCCAACGTACTCAATACTAATATGAAACAAATATATAAACAATTGCATGTCCACACAAACAATAAAATACAAATATAGTCTAGTTGGGGAGGGGGTAGGGAAGGGAGAAGGCGATCAGAGGGAAGAGGATGGGCAATGGGTGGGATCTCACCTAATATGCACAATGTGAGGGTGTATATTCACGATGCCCTCTGGGTGAAGGGCTCAACTACAACTCGAATTTTACTTTGGAAGTAAGAACAATGTAGTCTAAAAATTTGTACCCTCATATTAATCTAAAAAAATAATTTTACCCTTTTAAAGTGCACTAGTTGTGGTTTCTAACATATTCAGAGTTGCGTGACCATCACCACTATCTAATTTCAGAATACAAACGCTGAACCCATTAGCAGTGGCTCTGTCATCCTTCTCCAGATCCTTTGCAACCATTCATCTACTTTCTGTCCTCATGGATCTTCCTCTTCTGGACATTTTATATAAATGAAATCATACAATATGTAGCCTTTTGTGGCTGACTTCCTTCACTTAGCTTGATGTTTTCTAGGTTCATCCATGTTGTAAAATGTATCTATACTTCATTCTTTTCATTGTAACATAATATTTTATTGTATAGACATACCATATTTTCTTTATCCATTCATTAGTTGATGGATATTTGAATTGTTCCACTTTTTGCTTATGCATAATTTTGCTTTAAATGTTAGTGTATAGATTTTTCTGTGAACATGTTTTCTTTCTTTTTTTTTTTTTTTTGAGACAGAGTCTCACTCTGTTGCTCCAGCTAGAGCCCTATAGCAACCTCTCAGCAACCTCAAATTCCTGGGTTCAAGCTATCCTCCTGCTTCAGCCTCCCAAGTAGCTGGGACTACAAGCGCTCACCATGATACCTGGCTAAGTTTTCTATTTTTAGTAGAGACAGGGTCTCGCTCTTGCTTAGGTTGTTCTAGATCTCCCACTTCAGTCTTCCAGAGTATTAAGATTACAAGTGTGAAGGGTGGCACCTGTGGTTCAAAGGAGTAGGGTGCTGGTCCCATATGCCAGAGGTGGCGGGTTCAAACCCAGCCCTGGCCAAAAACTACAAAAAAAAAAAAAAAAGATTACAAGCGTGAGCTACCTCAGCCTGTACTTATGTTGTCAATTCTCTTAAATATATATAACTTGAAGGGGAATTACTTGGTCAGAGGATAACTGTTTAAATATTTTGGGGACTTTTCCAAAGTGGCTGCATATAATATGCTCTGGTTTCTCTTCGGATCATATAAATCTTTCCCCTTTTACCGAAGTGGCTGCACAATTTTACAATTCCACCAGCAATGTACAAGGGTTGCAATTTTGCCACATCCTTGTCAACACTTATTTCTATCTTTTTTTTAGTTTTAGCCATACTAGTAAGTCTGAAGAAGTTTCTCATTGCGGCTTTTTAAATTTGCATTTCTCTAATGACTAATGGTGCACCATTTCATATATTTTATGTCCAATTATACATTTTTCTTTGGAGAAATAGCCATTCAAATCCTTTTTTATTTTATTCATTTTTTAATTTAATTTTATTTTTTTGAGACAGAGTCTCACCATGTCACCCTGGGTAGGGTGCCATGGTGTCACAGCTCACAGCAACCTCAAATTCTTGGGCTTAAGCCATTTTCTTGCCTCAGCCTCCCAAGCAGCTGGGACTACAGGCGCCTGCCAGGCCTGGCTATTTTTCAGTTGTAGTTGTCATTGTTGTTCGGCAGGCCCAGGCTGGATTTGAAACCGCCAGCTCCGGTGTATATGGCTGGCGTCCTAGCTGCTGAGCTACAGGCACTAAGCTGAAATCCTTTTTTATTTTTATTTACTTATTTTTTGAGGGTTGGAGGGGGTCTCACTTTATTACCTAGGGAAGTGGTCGTTTATGTAACCTGAAGTCCCTGGCTGAACCTTTTCTCCTACCTCAGTCTCCCGAGTTTCTAGGACTGCAAACATGGGCTACCACGCTCAGCTTTTCTTTCTTTCCTTCCTTCCTTCCTTCCTTCCTTCCTTCCTTCCTTCTTTCTTTTTTTGTAAAGATGGAATCTTGGGGTCTCAATAGTTGGGGCCCAGCTAGTTTACAACTCAACTGTTTATTTTTAAATTGAGTAATTTCCTTTTTATTGTTGAGTTGCAAAGGTTCTTTATAGATTCTAGATACAAGTCTCTTATCTCATATAAGACTTTGCCCTATTCTGTGGGTTGTCTTTTTACATTCTTTTTTTTTTGTTTTTTTTTTTTGAGACAGAATCTCACTCTGTAGTCCCTTGGTAGAGTGCTGTGGCATCGCAGCTCACAGCAACCTCAAACTCTTGGGCTCCAGTGATTCTCCTGCCTCAGCCTCCCAAATAGCTGGGACTACAGGCACCTGCCACAATACCTGGCCATTTTGTTGTTGTTGTTGTTGCAGTTGTCATTGTTGTTTAGCAGGCCCTGGCTGTGTTCGAACCTGCCAGCCTTGGTGCATGTGGCTGGCGCCCCAACCATTGCGCTATGGGCGGTGAGCCTCTTTTCACATTCTCAATCATATCCTTTGAAGCACAAAAGTTTTAAACTTTAATGAACTCCTATCTATCTGGATTTTTCTTTGCTGCTTGTGCTTTGGTGTCATACCACATATCTAAAATACCACTGCCTAATCCCAGATCATGAAGATTTAGTCTGTTTTCTAAGAGTTTTATAGTTTTAGTTCTTTTATTTAGGTGCATGATCTATTTTGAGCCATTTTGAGTTAATATTTGTTTATGAGGAAGGAATCCAGCTTCAGTCTTTTGCATTCAGATATCCAGTTTTGTTTTGTTTTGTTTTGTTTTTGAGACTGAGTCTTGCTCTGATGCGCGGGCTAGATAGTGCATTTGTGCGATCATATCTCTCAGCAACCTCTAACTCCTGCATTCAAGCAATCCTTCTGCATCAGCCTCCTGGATAGCAGGCACTACAGGCACATGCCACCATGCCGGGCTATGTTTTCCATTTTTTGTAGAGACAGGGTCTCACTCTTGCTCAGGCTGATCTTAAACTTGTGCTTCCACGTCCCAGAGTGCTAAGACTGCAAGTGTGAGCCCCCATGCCCAGCCTCACTTGTTTGGGGGAAAATTATTCTTTCCCCTACTATATAATCTTGGTATCCTTGTTGAAAATCAGTTGACCAGAAATGTAAGGGTTTATTTCTGGACCCTCAATTCTATTCTATTGCCCTATAGGTCTGCTTTATGCAAATATCTCACTCTCTCGATTCCCTCGCCCTGTAGTAAGTTTTGAATCTGGGGAGTTTAGCTTTAGTTCTCTCTTCTTTTGGTTGTATGGTTTTTAAAAATCAGGTCAATACTGGTCTCATAGCGTAAGTTGGGAAATGTTTTCTCTACTTTTTGGAAAACTAAGTGAAGAATTGGCATTCATTCTTCTTAAAATTTTATCACTGAAGTCATCTGGTCCTGAGCTCTCGTTTGTAATTAGTTTTTTTTTTTTTTTTTTTTTTTTTTTTTTTTGTTTATACAGTGTTTTTTTTTGTCGCCCTGGGTAGAGTGCCGACGCCTCACACCTCACAGCAACCTCCAGCTCTTGGGCTTAGAATTCTCTTGCCTCAGCCTCCTGAGTAGCTGGGACCACAGGCACCTGCCACAATGCCTGGCTATTTTTTGTTGCAGTTTGGCTGGGGCTGGGTTCGAACCCACCACCCTTGATATATGGGGCCAGCACCCTACCCACTGAGCCACAGGCACCACCCTGTAATTAGTTTTTTGATTGCTAATTTGAACACTATACTTGTTTAGGTCAGATTTTCTATTTCTTCTTGAATCAATTTTGATAGATTGGGTCTTTCTAGGAATGTATTCATTTTATCTAGTTATCTAATTTGTTTCCAAACCGTTGCTTACAGTATTCCTTTATGATTCTTTTTATTTGTGTTAAGTCAACAATAATGTCCTTTCTTTCGTTCCTTTTTTTTTTCTTTTGCAGTTTTTGGCGAGGGCTGGGTTTGAACCCACCGCCTCTGGTATATGGGGCTGGTGCCCTACTCCTTTGAGCCACTGGTGCCCTTTCTTTCATTCTTGATATTAGTAATTTGAGTCTTCTTTTATTCTCGGTCAGTGTAGTAAAAGTCTTGTCAATTCTGTTGATGTTTTACAAGAACCAAGTTTTGTTTACACTGGTTTTCTCTAGTTCTTTTTACACTCTATTTGCACTGTAATCTTTATTGTTGTTTTCCTTCGTAAATATGCTGTTGTTTGTACAATATCTCATTGTGTACGTGAGATATTATATTACATATTATATTTCAATTTTGCTGAATATTTTCGGAGCTTTAGATTCTTCTCCATTTTTCTTCTATTATGAGTGATAGCAAAGTGATTATCTCTGGCTCAGCACCCATAGCACAGTGGTTACGGGGCCAGCCATATGCACCAAAGTTGGCAGGTTTGAATCCAGCCTGGGCCAACTAAAGAACAATGACAGTGCAACAAAAAATAGCTGGTATTGTGGCGGGCGCCTGTAGTCCCAGCTACTTGGGAGGCTGAGGCAAGAGAATTGCTTGAGCCCGAGAGTTGGAGGTTGCTGTGAGCTGTGATGGTACAGTACTCTACCGAGGGCAACAAAATGAGACGCTGTCTCAAAAAAAAAAAAAAAAAAATCATCTCTCTGTAAGCAACATGTCTTCTGTTTTAGATTCTTGTATAAGGGAAATGGCTTTCTGCGGCACCATGAACTTTCAGTTTACTCAGTTATGTCACCTCGGGTAAGTCATTTAATTATGTCTGGATTTCTTCATCTACAATGTGGCTAATCACAACTGGGGTACCTAGGTTATGGTATTATTAAGAACTGCTTTCAATCATTAAAATTTCTAAGCAGAGAATGTGAACATTTGATATATAAAGAAATATAGCAGAACCTCCATAGTTGACCATCTCTCTACATTGGCCACTTCCTGAATTAATTTTCATAGACCACATGTACCCACATGTACACACAGTACAGTACACTTAGTTCCTCATGTTGACCATCTGTATGTTGACCAGATTGTTATAGTCCCTTGGGTAGTCAACTTACAGAGGCTGTACTATATTTTCTATTAGTCCTTTGTATAAAAAAGAGGAAAATGAAATAAACAAACACATATATGTATTTGAAAAGAGTCATTTCCAAAATTGGTATTTCAGAGGAGTGGATTAAAGATGGCGGCTGAGTAACAGCTTCCCTGTAACTGGGCACGGCGAATCTGGGGAGACAAGACTCCAGACATCTCTGGCCGGTGGGATCTGCCTATGATCGTCCCTTTGAGGATACAGGGAGCCAGCAAGGGACTTCTGGACCCCAGGAGGAAGACAAAAACAGTGGAAAACTGGCAAGTGGCTGCGTGTGTTC
>CAUYPK010099117.1:0-10805 GCA_963574355.1 Loris lydekkerianus
CCAAACTGTGGTACATGTATCATGGAATATTATGCAGCCTTAAAGAAAGATGGAGACTTTACCTCTTTCATGTTTACATGGATGGAGCTGGAATATATTCTTCTTAGCAAAGTATCTCAGGAATGGAAGAAAAAGTATCCAGTGTACTCAGCCCTACTGTGAAGCTAAATTATAGCTTTCATATGAAGGCTATAACCCAACTATAGCACAAGACTATGAGGAAAGGGCCAAGGAAGGGAAGGGAAAGGGGAGGTTAGGGTGCAAGGAGGGAAATGAGTGGGGCCACACCTACAGTGCATCTTAGAATGTGTACAGGCAAAACTTACTAAAGGCAGAATACAAATGTCTACATACAATTACTAAGAAAATGCCATGAAGGCTATGTTGAACAGTTTAATGGGAATATTTCAGATTGTATATGAAACCAACCCATCGTACCCCTTGATTGCACTAATGTACACAGCTATGATTTAATAATAATAAAAAAAAAAATTAAAAAAAAAAACTTCAAACTATCTTCAGTTTGATAACTCACTAGAACAACTCATGAAGTTCAAGCAGTCACTATACTTTTTGACTATAGTTTTATTACAAAGGATATAAATTGGGACCAAAGGAAAAGACCCATGGAGCAAGGTTTGTGAAGGTCATAGGCACAAATATCCTGTGTCTTTAGAACATTCCACCCTCCCAGCACTTCAAGGTACACTTACCTACCATGGAGTTTGAGCAAGCTTTGCTATCTAGAGTTTTTACTGGGGTATTGTCACGTATGCATGATTGACTGAACCACTAGTCACATGACTAAACTCACTCTCCAGACCCTCTCCCTTCCAGAAGTTTGGAAGCTAGAGTTGATATCATGTGGCTCCAAGCTCCATGCCCTCTAAACACATGATTGGTCTTCCCAGCACGGCCAGCCCACATCCTGAAATCCTTAGAGAAAGAAAAAAAAAAAAAAAATACAAACTCAGGTGTGATAACAGAAGTCTACCATGAATAACAGAGAAACTCCTATCACATATGAAGTTCCCTAAGTTTGGAAGCTCCCTCCTAGCAACCCCAGGACAGAGACCATACAAACTCTTTATTATATAACACTGAGAAGGGAAAAACTACCATCATGTTCTTTTGATAAAGTATTTTCACACCCTGGTATTCTGTTTGAGCCAAAGGAAATGTTATTTCATGTCTACCTCACTGACTGGGAGGTAGACATAGAAACCAAGGCTGAATTGTAAGCCTCTGAGAGAGGCTATGGAGAAAACCCCTGTAATTCTGGGTTTTGCCCAGAAGACATAGTTGCTACCTCTACTCTTGACCTTTCCAGCATTTATCCAGCAATCAGTAATGCTCAATCTGCCCTCAGTCCCAGCAGGTCCCAATGGAGAGCCACCTTATCCTTTTCCGAATCAAAGCTGCTCCTTCACCTTTCAATAAGCAGAATCCCCCGTATCCTCCATATGTGTCCAAGGGAATTCCTAACCTGCCTCTGCTTTTCTCTTTGAGAGAGAAAGAAAAAGGATAAATCAGGTAACATGTAAAACAAGCAGACTTTTTCTCTGTATCATAAAAGTATAGCCCTACCTTAATATTTAAGCTGGACATTACCAAATTGATGGATTCCTGCTTTTTAAAATGTATTTATTTTTCTAACTCATAAAATATTCATCCTTTCTTTAGACAGCAATTCTTGAGCCTCTACTCTGTAAGCCAGAGAATGTTCTAAGTATGAGAGTCACACCTTATGGAGCTTATAGTGGAGTGGAGGGGACTTAAAAACCACAAGGAAATGATTTTAGACAGCAATGAGGGGTGCTAAGGCAAAGTAGGGTGAGAAAGGAAGAATGGGAGATGGAGGAGTGACTTTTACTGTAGATGAGGTGGCCAGGGAAGGCCCGTACGATGAAGTATATGATGAGTGGAGGTGGTGAGTGAACAAGCTGTGCACAGCTCTGGGAAAGAGCACTCAGGAAGAAGACCTGACATTTTCAAACCCTCGATAGCAGCAGGTCTGGCCTATGCAAAGGACAGGGAGTGCTGGTGTAGAGAATGAGGTGGAGATGGGTGGGCTAGAGATCACAGAGGTAGCCAGGGACCAGATCAAACAGCACTTAGTAGAACAGACGCCATACCTTATCACTTGGGCAAGGAACATTGTCATTATTTTGACATAACCAAGCTTTCCTCCGGTCTCTTTTTAAATGGGATGACTACTCAAAGTTAGGAAAAATATAAATGTAGCTCTAAAAGAAGAAAAGACATTTGTTGATAAAAATAGACTGCTTTAGAAGGTGACTTGCAAGCCTTCATTCAGGGAGTCACCTATAAAAACCCCAGGATCCAAAAATACATTCTTCTCATTTTCCATCCCTCCTACACCCCCAGACTTTGTGGTCTAAAGTATATCTTCCATCTAAGCTGAGCCACATCTTACCAGATTATAATCACAACCTCTTCTTCTTGGAGTTTCAAAGATAACCTTAACATGGATGTAGCATAACATTTTCAAAGGCTTTTTCTATTGCTGTCCTTTATAAATTCTTTATGGCCTCCGATCATACTTTTCCTTGGCTATTTACGGCATTGAACATCCTCAACAATCAGTCAAAAAACCTAAACAATCTTTACTTCTTTCCTGTGACAGACTTAGAAAACAAACTTGCCAGCCTTGTAGCCACAGACTCTTTCAAATTGAAACCTAAGGGAAGTCAAATCACAAGGAATAGAACCCAGTGGAACGCGGCACTATTTCTTTATGGTTTGGGGCACGGAGGCTGGTGCTCACTGTCATGGTTGGCACACCACTTGTGACTAAAAGATGCAAACTGCTGCGAAAACTCTCAAGATCAAACATTAAAATGCTGCAAATTCGTACAGCTATACATATTAAGATATTCCATTTTTTAGCTCTGACATTTTAAACCACCCACTTTCACTCTTATGGCTTATATTGTCATCAAAAGCCTTAAATGAAAAAAATTTTATAGCAAATATGATCTAATAGTCTGAACACACAGAGGGAGAACCGAGAGTTTAAAGGCCTTTAATTTGCCTTAGTTTCTTCATTCTTAGTGTTAAACGAATCATTGGTTCTTTCTTGCTGAAACACACTTCCATTTGCTTTCAGAAAGGAATGGCTAAGGCTGGGCCTGGTGCCATGGCTCACACCTGTCATCCTAGCACTATGGGAGGCCAAGGGGGATGGACTGCCTGAGCTCACAGGTTCAAGACCAGCCTGAGCCAGAGGGAGACCCCGTCTCTAAAAATAGCTGGGCATTGTGGTGGGTACCTACAGTCCCAGCTACTTGGGAGGCGGAAGCTTGAGCCCAAGAGTCTGAGGTTGCTATGAGCTATGATGCCACAGCACTCTACTGAGGGTGACAAAGTGAGATTCTATCTAAAAATAAAATAATGGCACTGCTAATTCAGCAGGAACTTCTTCCCATGAAGGATAAGGGGGATAAAACTAAACTAAATCAGTCAGGGCCATTTTTCAAGCAGGGGAGTGGTTAATGGGCATCATGGGGTTGGTTCTGGGTCAATTTACTGTCTACAGAGTAGCTTACTGCATTCTTTCTGATTTCAGAGTTGCAAACAGGTCATGCCTAGTGAAGGATAAAGAAACAAACTTTAAAAAGGTTATTCCTGCAGATTCACAGATGTTTGGATTATGCTCCACTATTGTCCAAAAATATTCCCACTTGCTTTTGGGCATGATCTTATGCAAAGACTGTATATGGGATTTGATTTGAAATCGAAGTTCATTAGAATTCTAAATTCATTTCAAGGAACGCAAAGAAATGTTCATCTGTACCAGTTAGGGTTTGAATAGAAAAGCAGAACCACTAGGATTAAGTCAGAGGAAGGGATTTACTGTGGGGGGATTTAACCTTTCACAACTGGGGGACCTGAATGAATAGCCCACTTAAGTCTGTCTACAACGTAAGTCAAAAGGCAGGGCAGCCATTCTGGAAAAGAGGATAAATGAAACTTAAGTAGGGGAAGGCCAGGAAGAGGTGGAATCCACAAGGATGAGCCAGAATACATATCTGTTTCCCACTGGCTCTAAGGCTCCAACCTTAATCATGAGAGTAGCTTGCTAAAAATCTGTTGATCTTCCTTGCAAAGCTGCACATGCACCTGCACCATGATTCCAAGTAGCTGAAGGACAAGATCGGAGAGCAGAAGATGCAGGCAGCCCTGGCTGCTGCTGCAAACCACCAGCAGATTCACTAGCACTTCTGTGACAACCTCCATAATCTACACACCTCCCCAGCGTGATAAGGGCCGCATCAATTCTACCATCCAAATCTCACAGAAATTTCTTTTGTGGGCAGTTCTAACATAGACCATCCTGCCATGGAATTCTAAGAAACATAGTTCCAACTTAGCTAAAGTGAGATGCTACATACAAAGCCGTCACATCTTGGTAAGCTCATGTTCCATTGCCAGCCCCACACTCCAAAAAAAGAAAACAGTAAAAATACATGTTCTGATAACCTCACTCCCCATTTGAATTTTAGTTCATTTCTTATTCAAGAAAAATTGTGATTAGAATCTTTATTACCTAAGCAAGCACCTTTATTATTTATCAGAATATAACCCAGTACCTTTACAGCAAAAGCCATTATGCATATGTCAATTATATTTCTTCCTCAAGAGATTTCTAGCTCTCAGCATGTGTGACATATAGTCAATGAATCAAAGATAATAAGCTTACTTTTAATAAAAAAAAAAATAGCTTTGAGTTTTACACTAGGAAAGACTGTGAGAAGGGCAAAAAGACTAGCTACGGAGCGGGAGAAAGTATTTACCATCCAAAAGACACATAGCTGGAAAATATAAAGAACTTCAAAACTCAACATTTGAAAAAAAAAAAACAAAAAACCTCCACTTAGGAAATGAACAAATTTACAAAGGTGCAATCACCCAAAGAGGACATACACAGGACAACTAGGCACATGGAAAGATGTTGCATTCACATTACCAGACAGCAGAGAAATGGAAATTAAAACCACAATGAGATGTCACCAAACATTTACCAGAATGGCTACAACCAAAAACTGCAACAATACGAAGTGCTAACAAGGATGCAGAGAGACTGAATTACTCCTACACTGCTGGTAGGAATGTCTGGGAAATAGTCATAAAAACTAACCATGAGACCACCATATGACCCAGCAATTGCACTTCTGGGCATTGATCCCAGAGACATAAAAAAGTACATTTGCTCAAAAGTCTGTAAATGAATTTTTATAGCAGCTCTACTTATAATAGACAAAATATGGAAACAACTCAGATGTCCTCCCTGAATGGTTTAAACACAACTGTGGTATATCCACACAATGGAATAGTAGTCAGCCATAGAAAGGAATGCCTAATGAAGAAGACATGCTCAGTGGGGAAAAACACCATCCTGGTAGCTGTCATGTTATATGATTCTACTTAAGAAATATTACTGAAATGAAGATCATGGAGATGGAGATTAGATTAGTGCTTGTTATGAATGAGGGTGAGGGGATTATGAATTAGGTGTGTATGGCTGTGATGGGGAAGCAGGAGGGAGCCTCCCAACGGAATTGTCCTGTTCTCTACTGTGGTGGTGGTCTCAGAAATCTACACATAGGATGGAACTGCAAGAACTAAATATACCCTTACCAAAATAAATAAATTTCAAAAAGTACATGTAAAATTGGTGAAATCTGAATAAAAGCTATAATGTCAATTTTCTGGTTGTGATACTGTACTATAGTTATACAAGATGTTAGTATGGGGGCGAAAGGATAAAGGGTAAAAGGGATTGCTATATTATTACCTACAACTAGATGGGAATATACAATTATCTCAATACAAAGAGTTTTCTTAATGGATTTGAAATCTAAAAAGATTTTGCTCAAACAAGCATAATTTAAAATACAATTAAAATGATCTGCACATATTTAGAGAGCCACTTGAATTCTGTTTTCACTATCAAAAATAACAATTGGCCAGGTACAGCAGCTCATGCTTATAATACCAGTAATTTGGGAGGCTGAGGTAGAAGGATCACTTGAGGCAGGAGTTCAAGACCCCAGTGGGTAATATAGGGACACATCTCTATAAAAAAAAAAAAAAATTAAAAATTGGCCAAGCATGGTGGCATATGCCTATAGTCTCAGCTACTACAGAGGCTGAGGCAGGAGCATCACCTGAGTCCAGGGGTTCATGGTTTCTGTGAGCTCTGATCATACCACTGCACTCCAGCCTGGGTGACAAAGCAAGTATCTAAAATAAATATAAAAGTCATAAAGATATAATTGATGTAAAATGTCTAGGCCAATGCTTGGTTCACACTGAGCAGTTAATAAAATGCAATTTTCTGTCTCTCTTTGCAGCATCCTTTAGAGTTATGTGGGTCTAAGTCACCAATGTCCTCCGACCTTATGCTACTGCACTAGAAGATGCAATTTCACTCCAGGTGACTACGTGTAAAAGCTGTCTGGTCTTATTTAAATCGATGCATGTGAGCACAGAAAGACTAGTTGATATTCTGTTTCTGAAAAGGAAAGAGAATCTCTTTCCAATTAGTGTTATGTTGCTCTCTAGATTTTCAACTCATTCTTCCCCCCCCAAAAAAAACAAAAAGTAGATGTTTCATAGACAGTAACATAAAGTACACAAAGGGCAATGCATCTTAGACACCAAGTTGCTTTTTTACAATCAATGACCACAAGGGAAGAGTTCCTGTGCCCCCCTCCCATGCACCCAACTTTCTTTCCCCTTTGCTCCAGCCCCTGTTCCCCCAACTGCTAATCTTCCTCTTCCTCAGAGCCTTGCCTCCCTGTCATCTCCCTCCCCCCCTTCCCTCCTTTACCCCCAATCTCCATCATGAAGTAAAACAATTTAGAAAGTCGAGAAATGAAAACACTCTTCCCTACTCTTAAGCAAGTAGGCACAGGCATTTGACCCTGACCTTTTTGAATGGAAAATGCTTGGACCAGTGACTGGGATGGTGTCCAGGGCTATTATAACTCCAGCACCCCTCATGTTGTGAGCTTCCATACCTTAAATAAACCAATCCTCACTGTAAGAAACAAAAAAACAGGTCAATCTAGAAGTGAAATCATTATCTCATGCCATATAAAGAAACTGTGAGAAACATTTGAAAAACTGAACAACTCACTCTGGGCTGATATTATCTTTCAGCAGAAAACCAGGACAACTTTCCAAGAGGACAAATGGCTGTAAGACCGAACATGCTCTTTAGAGTCAAATGTGTAATTTTCTCACCCTCTTAAAAACATTAAACTTTCAGTGAAAGAATTAAGTCAAAAGCCCGTGAATTGTTGCCAATTGCTATGGTCTCCTTTTCTAAGTTATCAGAGCCACCTGTCAAGGCACCCAGGCCTCCAGGCCAGACCAGGCTTTTTAAGCTGCCAACCCAGTCTCAAGTGATATCAGCATAAACACGGGTTCTCCTTTACACCCGTTGGAAAAGGCTTAAAACGCTAGTAACACTGAACCAATCTATTGCCACAGTTTTGTCCAGGGAATTAAAATAGGCTAAATGCTGAACCACACGATCAGGGGCTGAGTCAAGCTCGTGATGCAGCAAATAGCGCTTCCCTCAAATGAGTCCCTCTCTCCTCTAAAACGAGCTCGCTTTTAAATTCACGAAAATACTCCACCCTACAAAAACCTGGCGCGTTCTCCGCTCCCTTTACATTTACTCACACCAGAAATGCTGAATCATGACTCTGAGGTTGTAAAAGAAAAACTATTTCGGCGAGAACGTGCCGGGAGAATGCCAGGCTTCTGCGTCCCTTTGCTTTGCCCCTTCTCGAGTCTCGATCCGGAGGGGTCTGACGGGCTGGAGAGGCTCGGGGAGCAGCCAAGAGTGCGCAGCGGGTGTATGTGTGTGTGTGTGTGGAGGGGGTCTTCTACTCCCCTGCCTGCTCCTCCCCAAAACCCTCGCTGCCCTGGAAGCTTAAGGCTCCCGCCGCATCTCCCCTGAAAGCGGCCCCTAAGGGGCTCATACACTGCTCATCTGCAAAGCTTTCCAACAGCCTCTCGGAGCCATTCCCAATTCAGAAGCATCGCACCACCGCCACCCCTCCGAAACCCACCGGGTCTGCGCTCCAGGCACTCGGTCACCTGCCGGCAGGGGCAAAGGAGTGCCGAGGTGCTTCCACCAGCTGGCTCCCACACCTGCCCCAAAAGGGAGAAGCCCGCCCAGGGCGCAGACACTTGAGAAACTCGATCGCAACTCGATCGCAACTCCCCAGTCCATGCCGCCCGAACGGCTCCGGGAGCCCAGATCCGCGAGGCCCTGCACCCTGGAGCAAAGTGCCCAGGATAGCCAGGGAAGGAGGGAGGCGTAGAGGGACAGGGCGGCAGAACAGAAACGCCCCCCGAGCCTCTTCTGCAACTTCTCCCCGCCCGGAGCGCGGCGGAGGGTCGGGGAGGCGGCGGCGCGGGCGCGAGGTGAGGGACTCACTTGAAGGTGAGGACGCAGAGCGGCCGGTAGGACTTGTGGCTGGTGTTCTCGGCCATGCCCTTGCCCCAGAAGTCGTTGGTGAAGATGCCCCAGAGGAGCGGGGCGCCGGGCCGCACGTCGGGGTTGTTCACGATCGCCCACACGTCGTCGTGTACGAACTCGCCCTGCAGGGAGCGGCCGTAGCACAGGCAGCTCGCCCCGGCCAGCAGCGCCGCGGCCCCGGCCGGCGCGAGCCCGCAGCCCGGCCGCCGGGAGGGCGCGCGGTCCCCACGGCCGCCTCGGGCAGACGCGGTCACCACCATCGCGCCACGGTCGCCGCTGCCCGGGCCTCCCCCGGGTGTGTGGCATCCTCCCCTGCCGGGGCCCCGGAGGCGCGCGGCGGACGCCCAGGGCTGGGCTCGGGCATGGCGCGGCGGCAGCTGGACCCGCCGCGGGCGCCCCGCGCTTCCCTGCCGCCTGAGCCGCCGAGTTGGCCCAGCTGCAAATAAACAGCAGTCCCCCCGCCTCCCCCGCCATCGCCACCTCCTCCGCCCCACTGCGCATGCCCGCTCGCTCCCGCCTCAACCCCCGCCCCCCCCCACCAATCCTGGACCCGGGCTGGTTCCCCCACCCGGGCCCCGTCCGCCCCCTCCTGCCTCGTGCCCGCGTCCTGGGCCGAGGGACTTTGCGGGCAGGTGGGGCCGGGGGCGCGGTGCGGCGTGGGGCGGCGGGGAGACGCGGGGACGCGCCCGGGGTCCCCCTAGAGGGGCCAGGCAGGGGCGCATCTGGGGGGACCCCTCTGGGCCGGGCCACGTGGTCCCAACAGGTGCACAGTCAGGAACCCCTCACCTCCCGGGGAGTAAAGTGGCCGTCGCTCCCCGCGAAGTTGCCGGTTTTCAGCACCCGGGACAACAGCAGCGGCTGCTCCGCGCTCGGTCCCGTCCCCGCCCCCGCTGCCCGAGCGTGTTTGGAGGCGCCACCGGCTGTTTTAACTTCACAGTCCCTTTCTGGGCCCGCACTTGTTAAAAAGTCCACTTTTGACTTGGGCCTGAGAGCTGAATTGGCTTCTAAAACATTTCTCATTTTTATGTCATTGCTGAAACTCTTTTAAGACACTTCGGGATTTGCGGAGCATTTTTTTTTTTTTCCTGCCCAACTGGATCACTTCCTGGGCTATGTGTGTGTTTGAATTGTTCCTGCTGCTTCAATGGGGGGCGGAGGTGACTGCGTTGGAGACTTCGGCCTTGGCTCCAAAACTTCCTGCCTTTCTGAAAAATTGTTTTCTTTTTTAAAATACTGATTATAATGTATCAATAGTTATCCAAAGTGATGCTTACTAAAATTTCTCCAGATTTGAAAAATGTATTAATTCTTTCAGTCCCTTTATAAATTTCCATTGCTACGTTTTTAAATTACCTGGAACTATACACAACCAGTTAGAGAAACTTAATATAGAAAGTCATCGTTTTATCCCCCTCCTCCCCAAATTCTTAAAATACTTCCTTTACCTAAAAAGAAAAAGAAGTATTGTCTGAGCATTTTTGTGGCTATTTTCTACACTAAGTCGTTTTTTAAAAATTTAAAATACATCTGATCAGTTGAAAACTCAATGAATTAAGAAAAACACATTCCAACTCAGAAAACATTTAACCCATTTTCACTTTTTGGTGTGTGGTTACTTGAACGTAGTGATTGAGAAATCAAACTGGATATCCTGAACGTGGATATTTTCATCCTTTCATCAAAACCGTTGACCCTTGTTGACTTTAACATCCACACATTCCAGACTGTGCTATTGTGTATCATGCTATTCCACGTGATACAGTACAGCCTTTCCTTTTCACCTGCCGGTCAATTTAATAAAAATATATTAAGGCATACTTTGTGCTACAGCGTGCTAAATACAGAGTTGGTGATCAGAGCTCCTCAGTTCCTCAAATTGTGTGTGAGAGAGAGAGCGAGATTAGCACCATAGACATCTAGCTTTCTGAGCTAATGACTAAGTGATATTGTCCTTGCTGAAATGATACTAGGTGTTCTAGGCCAATGTGTCAATCCTTACCTATAATTAACAAGAGTTTTCCAGAGACAATGTCTTAATCCCTAATAGTGACTCCAATAATAGATTTTTATAGAAAGCAGATCTTTTCCCCTTCCTCAAATTTCCCTAAGTCCGATGCAGAAGGAAGAGTCCCCACCCACCCCCCTTGTTATCTGAGTCCCTTTTTTTTTTTTTTTTTTTTTTTTTTTTCAGTTTTTGGCCAGGGCTGGGTTTGAAACAGCCACCACCAGCAATTTGGGCCCCCACCCAACACCGTTGTGCCCAAGGTGCCACCCGTCCCGTTAT
>CAUYPK010099119.1:0-26239 GCA_963574355.1 Loris lydekkerianus
TGTGATCCAGGCCAAGCCTGAGTCTGTACCTTGTTTGTGTCATCAGCCTCTTGAGGAAAACCTGTACCCTGTACAGCAGCACTACCACCCCATCCTCATCCTGAAGGCAGTCCAGGCTCAGATTTGAGGAACTGGGGGTGGAGTAAGGGTGGCAGAGGGACCATCAAGCTGGAACATGCCAGCTGCTCACCACTGCCCCCTCAATATGGGGCAATTGTGCCCTCTGACTCCTCCCCTTGGCAAGAGGGGCTAGTCCTGCAGTCCAAGCATGGGGTAGTGGGAATACAGGTGTTTGTATTAGAAGCAGCTTCTGCCTCCCATCCCTAGGGGCAAAAAGTAAATAATCAAACTGGCCTGAATCACTAATGGCTGTCTTTCTTCCCCATACCAGAACTGAGTTTTCTCTGTCATTTCAAGAAGGGAAGAAGGGCTTGTCAAGAAACCATGAACGCCTAGATTTAGCCACCACCTAGAACAGGACAAATGAAGTGAAAAGAGCTTGAGATATTGACTTTTTCTTTCTTAAAAAAGACCTAACATGGTAATGGTTTAACAAAATTATTATAATTTCTTTTAAATAACCCACAGACACCCATGACACTTCCAAATTTACAGAACAAAAAGCACTCAAGAACTTGGTAGAAAACGATTTGCAGCTGGTTCCTCTGGGGAGGTGGCTTCCAGAGGGCTGGCTCAGTTCACCTCCAGGACCTCAGTCTCCGGGAGGCCGAACTTGATCTTATGGCTATCGAAGAGCTTCACCAGGGCTTCCATGTACATGGCATGGTACAGGTCGATGTCCTGCTGGGTCGGGTACTCCAGCTTGGGGATGGTGATGGGCTCACCCACTGCAGGGATGGGGCAGAGGCCTCTGGTTAGTTAATGCTATTCTCCTGGATGCCCACCATGATGCTGATGGTGGTGACCGTGTGCTACTGGAAACTGTGCTGAATGTTTCTTGTGTCTCTTGTCTCTGACTGTTCCCTTTTACAGAAGACTGAGGCCCAGAGGTGTAAGAAGGGACCCACCCAGGACCACACAGCTGTTAAGCAGTAAATGGCTCAAGACTGGCTGAAACCACTGCACTGTGCTAGGACTTCCTACAGCAGTTGTGGGCTCACATAAACAGCTTTGTTTCTGCTCTGCTCTGGGCAAGTCAGTTCACCTCTCTGAAACTCAGTTTCCTCATCTGTCACATGGGGATCTTTCCTCAGAAGGCATTTCTGAGGACTCTGTCAATAATGTGACATGCTTTAAAAAGTAAAAAGTGTGGTAAGGGCAGGAAAGAAAGGAGGAGATCAACATTTGTCCATCTGTGCATTGTTTTATTTTCTAATTCTGCTTTGTCTCCATATCCAACTATCCCTAATCCTGCCAATGCTACGTGGGAAATTTTTCCCAGCTCCATCCATTCCTCTTCTGTCTCCCTCAGTCCAAGCCTCTGGTCTGGACTTTTAGCTTCCATTTTTGCCCCTTCTGACCATTTTCTATCCATCAGCCCCAAGGACCACTTTAAAATGCAAACCTGACCCTCCCCTCCCAAAGACCTTCAAGTAGCTTCCCTGTCTCTATGCGAGGAAAAAACACCTTCACACTGCCCACAGGACCCTGTCCCTGCCCAGCCACACCCGTGCATGGAAATGTTCCTGCTACCTCACTGCTGCTTTGTCTCTGTCTAAAAGCACAAAGCGAGTCACCTGGTCTGTGAATGCAAAGCATGTGTGTGAGCTTTGGCCCCTAAAATCCACTGCTGAGGGCCCATGTGCTCCCGCGGAATGTCTAGCTTGTGACTTTTAACCTGCATATTAACTACACCAACAATAGGTAATTCTTTGGAATCCTCTGAACCGTCCCAAATACACCCAAAGCAACACAGCTGAGGGCCAAGTGCAGACAGTTTTTCGCTATACTTCTATCCATGCTTATGCTCCAGTAATATTGGTATTTTTCTTTCTATTCTTTAAAAATCTACACAATCTTGTTTCTGGAACTTTACTTTGGCTATTATTTCTTCCTTTCTTTTTTTTTTTTGAGATAGAGTCTCACTTTGTCACCCTCAGTAGAGTGCTGTGGCATCACAGCTCACAGCAACCTCCAACTCTTGGGCTCAAGCGATTCTCTTGCCTCAACTTCCCAAGTAGCTGGAACTACTGGTGTTCGCCATAACATGTGGCTATTTTTAGAGACAAGGTCTTGCTCTGGCTCAGGCTGGTCTTGAACCTGTGAGGTCAAGGCAATCCAACAGCCTCAGCTTCCCAGAGTACTAGGATTACGGGCGTGAGCCACTGCGCCCAGCTGGGCTATTGTTTCTGATAGAAACTTTGCTGCTCCTCTCTTTTGCTGGATAATTCCTATCAGCAATATAAGAGTCACCTCCTCCTTGGAGTCCACTGTGACCCCTGAGAGCACCCACACATCCTCCACACTTCCCCCCTTTCTCTTTGCTATAGTGTAATCTTCCCTATAGACTAATGGCCACTGTAAACCCAGACACTGAGGGTCGTATGCTCTCACCTGTCACAGTGCTTGTTTCACAGCAAAGGCCCTATTCCCTCAACACCCTTCCCCATAGCTCCTATCAGCACTCAACATGTCAAATGTTGACTCCTATAGCCTCTGGACCCATCTGTAGTCCAGTGGCTAGGGCACAGGCCATATACACCAGAGCTGATGGGTTCAAATCCAGCCCAGGCCTGCCAAACAACAATGAAAACTACAACCAAAAAAAAAAAAAAAAAAGAATGGGGTGGCTCCTGTGGCTCAAAGGGGTAGGGCGCCAGCCCCATATGCTGGACGTGGCATGTTCAAAGCCAGCCCTGGCTAAAAACTGCAAAAAAAAAAAAAAAAAAAATGGCTGGGCATTGTGGTGGGCACTTGTAGTCCCAGCTACTTGGGAGGCTGAGGCAAGAGAATTGCTTAAGGCCAAGAGTCTGAGGTTGCTGTGAGTTTTGACGCCACAGTACTCTACACCAAGGGCAACATAATGAGACTCTGTCTCAAAACAACAACAACAACAACAAAAATGTCAAAGTCCTCATGGCTAAACGCATGGCTGTCAGAGCCATGCCGCCACTGGAATCCTGTCTCCACCACTGCTAGTGGTACAGCACCCTGCATTCAGGACAGCCCTTGGGCTGGGGGCTTACCAACGGTGGTGATGGGTTTGGAGTAGGGTACCAGCCCCCAGGTGTCGGAGGAGAAGAGGCCTCGGCCATGGAAAATGCATGGGGCAAAGCCAATATACTTCTGGAACTTCTTCTGGACCCATCGGCCCCAGGAACCCTCCTGGAAGATCACCTGCTTGTATACCTCATTCTCCCCAAAGGAGTAGGTGGGAACCAGGTCGGCTCTGGAAGGGAGAAGCCAGGGTCTGTCACAACCTAATTGCTGATTTCAGTTCCTAGGTCAACACAGAGGCCCTGGACACCAGCTAGCGGGTACCAGAATGACCTGGAAGCGCCAAGCTTATATCCGCACTTACGTCCGCTCACTACCTACCTGATGGATCCTCAGCCCACCTGCTGGTGACTGCAGAGCACATGCAGGCTCGGAGAGGCAAAGGGAAGGCTGAGGGTCTTGCCCTGGAATGCTTGCTCTTCACCCTCCTCCCTCAGCCTGCCTCCACTGGGAAGTTCTCCCTGTCCCCCCTTCTCAGCCCTGGTCTCATATCTTGTCACACTCTCAGCACAGTGTGCTGTCATTATCTGTCCCTCTTCCCTCCCCCACCCTCTGTGCTCCCTGCAGACATCAACTGGGTCTGATGTGACTGTGTCCCCAGGGGCTGGCCCAGGGCCGAAACCTGCAGAGTAGCCTCTTCTCCCACAGCCTAACGTAAGGTCCTGAGGGGACAGAGAAAAGTGGTGCTGTCCTGCAGCCACACTCCAGGCTGCATGGGGCCTGCATGGGTGCCTTAGAGCCTTCCTTAACTGGAAGAACTGCAGGCTGCCCCTCTCCCACCCTGGCCCACGGCACTGCTAGAGGGCCATCACCCCAGGACCCTCCTCCTCCTGGGGACGCCCAGAGCTCACACATGGGAGGAAAGCAGTGGACCCCAAGTCCAAACAGCTTGGCTCTGTATCTCACAATGTCCCTGACCAGGTCACTTAGCCTCCCTCAGTTTTCTCCAATGGGAAATGGGGATGTCATCACCTGTGGGGTGCTGGGGAACTAAAGGGGACCAAAGAGTGAGTGTACTTTGTCAAATAGGATGCACTGAATAAGTAGCTATGCAGAATGTGCCCCCAGTTTTCTAGAAAGGGTCACAGAAACCCAAGCCACCCAGACCCTCTCTTCTTACCCTCAGAGTGACTCCTCCAGAAGCCCTCCCTGCTGTTTCCAACCACACAACCCCCTAGCCCCTGCACCCTCTTTCTTTCTTAGCAACAAGATACATTTGAGGCCTAGGCAGCAAGTCTTTTACACAGTCCCACGTGTGAGCTGCCTCTCAGCCTACCTAAAAGGACTGGAGGCACAGTCTGCATCTCTGTCCCATGTGGACACCCAGGCTGCACATCAAGGTAGGTCCAGACCATGATGTCTGGGCTCCAACTTCCCCTTCCTGTAGGTGTTCCCCGAGTCTGGGCCCTGCCTTTGGGGGCCACAGAGCCTGCTGCCATAGGCTGAGGAAAGCCCTGGAGGGGTGTCTATAGAGAGGCACTTACCCATGGCGCAGGGCCAGTTTTACAAAGCCCTTGCGGTTCCGTAGGGTGACAGCATTCTTGCCGGGCATGGAACTTAGGGACTCAGCTGCACCCCCAACCACAATGATGATGGCATTGCCAGTCCCATTCTTTGAGAGCAAGTAGTCTATGGTGTCCCGGTTGACAGGGCAGATGCCTGGTGGGGAGAGAATGACGGATAATCTGAGTTGCCCCTGCAGGCACTCCCCTCCCTCTGTACATGGTCAACTGTGAAACAGAAAGAACTTGGGCCCCAGACCTAACCCAGACCCTTTGAAGCTGTCTGGTCCTGCATAAGCCACTCATTTCTCTGCACCTCAGCCCACTTATCTAAGATGGGGATAATGATGCAAAGTTGTTTTGGGAGTTCGTTCATTTGACAAACATTCCCTGAGGTCCTTACTCTGCTAACTTAATGCTGAGTGCTATGGATCCCAAAGAACCAGGCAGGTGGGAGGTCACAGGTGGGTAGATAATGACAGTGCCATGGACAACATTCAGGTGGTGCAGAGGGCAACACAAGGGCTAGGGTGCCCCGAAAAGGAGTCAGAGAAGGCTTCGTCGGGAAGATGTTATCCAGGCTGCATCCTAAAGACTGTATAAATGGCCTTCCTGCTCAGCCCTGACCCACCCTGCTCGGTGGAGAAGCTCAGGCCTTGACGGTGGTGCCCAGCAGGGGTAGACAGGGGTAGATTAGATTCTCACCTCCAGACATCAGATACTCCCTCAGCACTGGCATCCGGAAGTTGCCAGCCAGTGTGGCCAGGTAAGGCCTTATGCCAGGGAACTTCTTGCTCACTTCTGTGGCCTCTGTACTGAAGTTGCAGAAGGCGCCCAGGCCCATGATGCCATGGGGGTGGTATCCAAGGATATAGTTTCTGGTGGTCAGCAGGTTGTGTGTCTTCACCAGCTGCAAGGAAAACTCTTGAGTCAAAGGGAACTGACTGTGTAAGGGGTACGGTGCTGGTGCTTTTAGTCATGGACTGGCAGTCCCTGAGAAGGGGTGAGGAATTTTCTCCCTCATTCCTTTATTCCCCAGCCAAGCACACTCCACTTGTTCTTATTCAAACTTTGCCAGCCTTCTCCTTCCCTTGCCCTGGGCCCATCCTCCTTGCTACAGCCACAGTGACCATTCTAAAACCCAAATCTAACACCTGTTACTCTCAGAGTAAAGAGGATATCTAGCTTTCATCATGGCGAAGTCCAAGTTCCTGAGTTTGGTAACAGCGGCCTTGGCTATAAGCTCTGCCCCCAGAGTCTGTCTCCTCACACTGTGAGCTCCTTGGAGGTAGAGTCTGTCTAGCCCTATGCCCTGATGGCTAACCAGTGGCTCACAGAATGAACCATGTAGCCCACCTCCTACTCTCCTATCCCAGAGAAGGGACACTGCAGCAGGCCTGCCAGCCATCTGAGGCAGGAAGGACAGGACATGGCAAGTGACAGCCCTGGTGCCAGCCAGCCTAGGGGGGGAAGAGGTCAGCTGTATGGCTGCAGCAGCTAAGGGCCTGACCTATGGCACTATCAACAAAGCTGTCCTGGGATGCTCCAAACAATCATTGGCTTCCTTAGGACCCACCTCCTGCCCTGCAGCTGGTGGCCTGGAGGGATGGGGTAGGGGAGCAAAGTTTCCCTAAACCCTGAGCGTGAGAGGCACTGAGCCTGAGACATTCACCTAGAATTACAAGGAATAGAGAGGGTAGATGGTGCTGAGAGGGATGAAGAGGAAGGGTATTCATGTAACATCACTTTTATTCTGATCAGAAAAGTAACAGAAGAATTTTTAAAGTACAGGAGAGTGAAAAGAAAATTAAAAATAACTGTAATACCTCCATCCAGATAAAAATACTCTGACACATTGGAGAGTATCCTTTTCGACTTAAATATGCTCTTTTTCAAATGGCACAAAATTGAGGTTATATGGTTGGTAACATTTTTATATCATTTTCTACCAAATATCTCATAGCTATCTGTCTTTACCAAGTCAAGTTACCAAGTCAAGTTACACGTCTTCTTACGACAGCATTAGTGTTCTCTGACACAGCCGTTCTATGTGGAATAGTACTGACTTAGACGCCAACTGCTGGACATTTTAAAAGCTTCCAAATTTTCCCTCTTAGAAATAGTGCTTCTAGGCTCAGCACCGGTTGCACAGTGGTTATGGCGCCAGCCACATACACCAAGCGTGGTGGGTTTGAATCCAGCCCAGACCAACTAAACAACTGCAACAAAAAATAGCCGGGCATTGTGGCAGGCGCTGGTAGTCCCAGCTACTTGGGAGGTTGAGGCAAGAGAATCGCCTAAGCCCAAGAGGTGGAGGTTGCTATTAGCTGTGACACTACAGCACTCTACCAAGGGCGACAGAGTGAGACTCTGTCTCTAAAAAAAAAAAAAAGAAAGAGTGCTTCTATAAATACTTTATCTTGGTCCACATATCTGATTGTTTTCATGAGACAAACTTCTAGAAATATAATTCTTGGGTCAAAGGGTCATGTTGGTCTTTTTGGCTGCTCTGTCTTAAGAGAGGAGACATCAATAACATTTCCACCTGAATGCTTGAAAGTGCCTCCTCCCTGCCGGGTGCCAGCTGGAAGCAGTAACTGGCCACTGGCAGAATATCACGAGCCTGGGTTTTCTGTGACTCTAGGCCTCAGGATCTCCTGGCTGAGTGAAGAACTTTGTATGCAGTTTCAGGGGAGAAGGTGCTGGTGGCTGGTCCTGAAAAACTGAAATCCTAATCTTCAGATGACAGAGGCCTGAGGGAGAAGAGGGAGGCTGACGCCATTCCCAGCTTTGGAACTGCTGGTATATGTAAATGTGAGCAAGACTCCCTTAATCGCACCCACTACTGCCTGGGACATCTGTACTCCTCCTCCTGCTCTGCCTTTGGCAAGCTGATTAAAGCTGCCCCAAAACCCAACCAACACGCAGCTACACACCAAATAAATGGGGAACAGCAGCTAGTGTGGGTGAAGACAGAGAGGATCTGGTTCGACATGAGCCTTGCAAGACTGTTGATCTAATGTTTTGCCTCCTCAAGAGCAGGTCTGCCCACCCAGTTAGCGCTCATAAAGCAAATTTGAAAGCACCTTGTTCAGGTTTCCATAAAAAACAAAAACATTGGGTTTAGAGTGAGGCAGCCAGCACCAGGCTGAAAACTTGCTCCTGAGGGCCAGGTCCAGGCCTGTACTGATAGAGAGAGCCCAAAATCACAGAACGGGCTGGCTGAGCCCTGAAAGATCTAGGCCATTCCTTGGGTGACATGGGCAGACTGCAGGCTAGAGAAAGGAGCTGCTGCTTTCCCTGAGGTGGCTGCAGAGAATCATTCTCCATATCTGAACCAGGCTACCCAGCTGGCTAAGCTTTTTCCCTGGGCTTCTGGGATTTGTCACCTGGGACCCTAGCTGGCTCTATAAGTGATTTCCTCCCACCTCAAGCCTCTATCTCTGATGGGACATTTGGTTAAATGAGATGCCTTGGGGCGCTGTGTAGGTTAATGGCCCTTGGTGCAGTACCCAAAGGAATGTAGGCATCTGACACAGCTTTGATCTGTTTGTGTCACACTCCCCTCCCCTGAGGGCTGGAAAGAACGTCCATTCTGGAGGGAAGGGGAAGGACACTGCTGATGAAGCCTCTGTTGACATGCCTGTTCTTGTGTCCCTTAACTATTTCCCAGGGCAAAGTTCCAGCCCAATGGGGTGCCCAGGACAGGGCTGCTGGCTAACACAGTCTGGGACACATTCCTGGCAAGACAGTCATCATACCCTGTCTCCTAGGAAAGGTGCTCAGATAGGCTTGTGCTACCCCAGCACCACATAGAGGAAGAAAGTGAGGCCCAGAGAACAGCAAGGACTTGCCCAAGCTTACCGAGCAGGGCACAGTGGCAGAGGAACATGGAGACATAGGAGTAAAAATGTGGCCCTGAAGCAGACAGCCTCGGTTCCTGTACCTATCCGGCTACTGCTTTGTGACCCTGGACCATCCCTCCTCTCTGGGCCCCATCTGCTCATCTATGACATAAGGCAGATGGACCAACAGATGATTCTAAGCTCTGAGGGTCTTTCCTAGTCTCCCCTCCAGAGATCCTGCCTATACCTCAGGGAGAGGTGACCCAAAGCACTGTCCACTCCTCTTCCACATAGCTGGTGGTCTTGGTGGGTGCTGCTAACACGAGTCCCACCTCTGCCAGAAGGGATATTCTGTGGACCAGCTGAGCTGCTCTGGTGACAAAGAGCAAAAAGCCCCACCAGGAAGGGAGTGGGAAGGTTGGGTGGTATAGCTGGATATCCTTATTACGTAATCATTGGCAAGAAGCCAGACCTGACATCAGATTACCGAGGCAATCCCTGCACAGAAGGGGAGCCTGAGGCCTGCAGGGGCAGGGGCTGAGCCCGGCCTATGTCTCACACTGCGGCTCAGCACACCAGTCTACCTTGGGCTCAGCTTAGCTTCACAGGACCACCCACATGGGCCCTATGGTTCTAAATCCTAGCCGACTTCTCAGAATAGAGACGTGGTAAGGATACAGAGGTCTGTTTTGGTTCTTTTAGAAGGTGAAGATAAGGTGGGGAAGGACACCTACCTGTCCCAGGTCTGACCAATGGGCATCAGGAGATCCTATTCTGGGCAAAGAGGCTACTGGCCTCAGTGTATCAGGGTACAGTGACAAGAGAGATGACTGGGGCCTGGCCCCTGAGGTGAGAGAGAGAAAGTGGAGAGAACAGAGTCTATAATCACTCACATCCATCCATAACTTATCACTTTTTAATCACATTAACAGCTCCATTTTGCAGATGAGGCAAGTGAGGCTCAGCAAGCTTGAGAAGTCTGCTGTGGTCCCATGGGCAGAAAGTGACAACACCGAGCAGGATTCACTAGACAAAAAGTTTACCCCAAGGGCAAGGACCAGGGTCCCCTTCTGTCTCCTCATGCCCAGCACAGAGCCCACCCCGCCCTAGATGAGGAGCCACAACAGCAAGACAGTGCAGTCAGTGACGAAGGAGGAACTTAAACCCAGGTCTCCAACAGCAAAGTGAGGAGAGGGAGACCCAGAAGTTGCAATCAATCCAATGGGGAAATCCAGTGACTCTCTCCCAGAAAAACAGGCAGTAGGAATTGAGAGGAAAAGAACCTGGGTCCCAGACTCTGGAAGCCTGAAGTCTAGTACTAATGCTGCCATTGTACTGACTGTGCAGCCTGGACAAGTCCTTGACCCTCTTTGGGACAGTGTTTCTGTAGAGGATCCAACCTAGTACAAAATGAGAGTGTTGGATCCTGTTATGCAACACCCTCCCAGCAACAACAGCATCACATTTTTGGCAGCCAGAAAGATGGGATTAAGAAAAGAGAGGAAGCCCTGAACCCAAGCAGGAGTGCCATGGGAAAACTGGGTTTAGGCTGAGGGTGGGAAGAAGGAGCTGGCCCTGGGGCCACCCCCACAATACCAGATACAGCAAAGGAGTGTGAGGTTACCCAGCTACATCCCAAATGCAGCAAACCAGAATGTCTCAGTCTCTGACTCACAACAGCTAACTAACACCACCTTGCATCATGCACAGAACTCTTTCACACTTACATGCTGAAACATTCTGTGGCCCCCCTGCCTTCTGCTTGGTTACCCAAGCAGCCAGGGTGTGCCAGTGCTGAGAGCTGGACAGACAGGTCTTTCCCCTTCAGGGAAAACGTTCAGGATTCTGCCAGAGTTATCCACCATCCACCAGCACTGCCCACATGCATCAGGCTAGCCTGCAAAACTGGCAAGGCATCAGACAGAGCTGGGACTGATGGCCAGACTGAGCCACCATTTATCCTGTAAGACCTCGGGGTTGGTTCCAGAGAAGATGGGTGCTCAGAATAGCAGTTCAAGATCCTCCACTAGTCAATGTTGCAGGGGAATGAAACTCAGAGACCACTTGGTCTAAATGTGCTTCACATGGGGAGGCTGTACCCTGCGAGGGACAGCACCTCACCCAGGGTCATACTGGGCTTTTCCTGTCTCCATCCTCCAAGCCTCTGGGAAGTCTGAATATCCACCCATTTATTCCCTGAGCTCTGGAGCACAGAAAGGCAGCATGCTCTGGTGGGAAGAGCCCGTACTTTGAGGCACGACAAGTCTCATTGGTTTTGTTCAACTTTGCTATGCTCTGATCTATAGTGTCGTCTTCTGTAAAAAAGGGGATAAAATTACTGCCTGTCTTACAGGGAGCTGTGAGGGTCAAAGGAGACTCCCTGAGGAAAGGTGCCAGCTCCTTGAAAGCTCCCAGTAAATGGCTCTTCTCCCTCTTCCATCCGCCTCCTCGCCTCTCCTCAGCCCCTTGGCTTCCTCTCAAACTCGGGTGCTGATGCTCCACTGTTCATCCTGCCTCCCCAGTGCACCTATCCTTCAAGGTGCAGTGCTAGGAGCACCTTGTTCAGGAACCTTCCCAACCACTTCAGCTCCCAGGGTCTCACTCTTCTTTTCCAGCTCATTGAATCACACAGTCGTGAGCCCTAGAAACTGGCTAAGAAAAGCGGTGTTTTTTCTTTTTTTTTTTGAGACAGTCTCACTATGTCGTCCTTGTTAGGGGGCCGTGGCGTCACAGCTCACAGAAACCTCAAACTCTTGGACTTAAGCGATTCTCTTGCCTGAGCCTCCCAAGTAGCAAGGACTACAGGTGCCTGCCACAATGCCCAGCTATTTTTTGTTGCAGTTGCTGTTGTTTAGCTGGCCGGGGCCCAGGTTCGAACCTGCCAGCCCTAGTGTATGTGGCCGTAAACACTGGGCTACAGGTGCCGAGCCAAGAAGTGGTATTTCTCTATACCCATGCCTTACATCTCTCGGGCTCAGTATATGTAGTATCTTTTAGATCCAAACCCTAGAACAGTGGTTGTCAACCTTCCTAATGCCGCAGCCCTTTAATACAGTTCCTGTGGGTCGTGACCCACAGGTTGAGAACCGCTGCCGTAGAACAAGCTTTGTTTCCCCCAAAGAACTAATACGTTTCCTCCTCCCAGAACAAAAGGATAACTACTATCATGTTTCTCTTTTTTTCTTGGGCTGCCAGGAAGCTCTCAGAGCTGAATGTGAAGCTCAAATGCCGCAACTCTGTTGACTCTTCTGGCTGAAATACTAGTATCTCCCCCCCCAGTCTTGATTTTTCTGTTTCCCTGGTATGGCATTCTATGCACCCTAAGTTGCCACACATCCTGCATAAAGGAGGGTATGGTAAGACCAGATGCTCATAGTGAAAGACCCATATGGTTCAACTCAGCACTCAGGGTCTCTGTGAGTGGGTGGGTTAGGGCCCAAGTTTGTAATTCCCATCCGTTCCCACCCTCCCAAAGTGACGCCCACAACACTTTACCTGGATGGGAAAGTAGTCACGAAAATAGCGCCACACAGCCCAGTTTCGGACCCACTGAGACCTCCTGCCACCTTCCAGGAAAGAAAATATAATGATGGGAACAAGTTGGAGTGACTGGATATCTGGGCAAGGCAGACAAGACAGAGCCAGTTTGAAACCCCTAGGTACATGACTATCACCCCAGGCAGCATCTCTGTCCTCTTCCCAGTGGGCCACTTCCACATCATTCCCTCACATTTTACAAACCTTTGAGCAACTGTGAGCTCCTATGAGGATGAGAATGGTGCACTTTGAGGGGCTTTTAACCCCTCATCCCAAACCACACACTGGACTAGGCAGTGCTTTCCACAAAGTAGGTTTTAAATTAAAAGAAACAGCATCCACGATGAACTTGTGCAGTGGGGAGAATGTCTCAAGGGCAAGGGAAGCCCATGAGCTTACCTTTCTTGGGCGTGTTCCAGTCAAACACCAGCCAGGTAAAGTAGAGCACAGCTATCAGCCAGCAATCAGTGCAGAAAGTGTACATGAGGATGGCGCTGCAGGCCACTCCTGGTAGGAGACAGCCATAGGTCAGCCCTGTCCTCCCAGTCTGGGCCCCACCTCCCCTCTGGCCAATGGTGGAATGAGCGTTTACTGGGCACTAAACCAGGCACAGCTGGAGCCATGGGCATGGGGTCCTACAGGCCCTGGGAAACGGCTAAAGGGGTGCTTGGCCTGCAAGGAGCAGGCTCAGGGCACATGAGCCTCACCTCCTAGACTCTGATGGGCTGTCATGGTATTGAGGGGCACACAGGCCCCACACTGAGCAGTAGCACTGGAGGAGGGAGACTTTGGTTTTTTTCAGCCTCCTGAGTAGCTGGGACTACACACAATGGGGAATGGGACTACCCACCACAATGCCTGTATATTTTTAGAGATGAGGTCTCACTCTGGCTCAGGCTTGTCTTGAACCTGTGAGCTCGGGCAATCCACCTGCCTCGGCCTCCCAGAGTCCTTGGATTACAGGCGTGAGCCATGGCGCCTGACCGGCTTTGGCTTCTTGTAAAGCTGTTCTTACTATCCCCTCCTTGCATGATCCACCTATGCCCAGTGACCAGCACAGCTGCCATGGATAAGGGGAAGGAACAGCCAGCAAGCACCTCTGATCTCAGGTGAGAGGCAGGTGAACTTTTACCCCACTAAGAGGTGAGAACACTGAGGCTCAAGGAAGAGGGAACTTACCCTAGGTCACCTGGAAGGAGAGTGGCAGAGGCAGGGTTCAAACTTAGGCCCGACTCTAAAGTCAATACTCTGACCAGAAATAAAAAGTCCCAGACAGTCACTGGGGGGACCTGAGAGAGGGGATTCCTGCCCCAGGAAGAGAGCTGACACCTTTCCAACTAAATGGAGGACCAGGAGTCCCAGGCCAAAGCTCAGAGTTTATCAGTCTCCCTTCCCTCAAAAACACATGTCACTTGGAAGACTAGAGGCCAGCTATGGATCACCCTGTTCTGCACCTGCTGGCCATAGGTGACATAACATGGCAAAGAGGGAAGGGAAGCTCGTGCCAAGCCTGGTTGATCTCTTGCCACACCCCTAGCTGCCCTCTCATCAGGGCTACTTTCTTTCCCATTTTTACCTAGCCTTCAAGGCCTAGCTCAGACCTCATCTCTTCAAGTGTTTCCCACTTGTTCATTTGTTTTATGAATAAAAATAAAAAATAAATGTTTTAGAGGAAGCAATGACTTAGCTTTCATTTATTTTCTGTAGAATACATTCAAATAAAGATTCAAAGACTATGTAGTCAAAATGTAAAAAACACAATTATTGAATTATGACAGGAAGTTACTTAAGACAAATATCTCATGGTTATTTTTCTGGATTTTGTGGTATTTGTGGGTTTTGTGACTGCTTATAAATATATAATTTTTTTATTAAAAAAAGGAGTGTTCCCCAATATCACACCATCTTCACATGGATCCCTCACCCCTGAATTCCCCATACTGGGGGGGTGGAGCATTTATTTGTCCTTCAGCATTCAGCACAGGCCAGCAGGCAGCAGGTACTCATGCTTGGTAGAAGCAGCATGGCCTCCTTCCAGTACCCTCTGCACTGCCCAGGGAAGGAGGCCAACCCTAGCTGTGTGCCTGTGCCGGGCAGTAGCCAGTCACAGGTGCTGTAGAGATACCATGCTTTTTTCCGCCATGTTGAGTCACCTCTGGTTTCCTGTGAGAGAGGATAAGGCCAGATGAAGACTGTCCATGAGCCTAAGGGCAGGGAAATGGTGGACCCTTGGTGCCCCCAGTCCAGTCCTCTTCTAGACTCCTGAGCCAGTCTCTTGGCAGGATAGCTAAAAACAGGGTAACTCTCTCAGGAGGGGCAGTGAACACACAGTATCCAGATTTTTAAGACCAGCTTAGGAATGTGACATCACAGATAGGGAAGATGAGTCCCTAGGGAAGCCTTTGCAGCCTATAAGACTCCATTAAAAGCGAACTGAAATATTTAGGGCACTTGGTGAACAACTATGTCTAAGTGAAGGCTGCTAACAAAGTCATACTACATAGCAGTTTGCCACGGGTTCCCTTTCTTAGGCCTAGAAAAGGGGCCACTCTAGCCCCCCAGACTCTACATGTACCCAAGCTCCTCAGAAACTAAGGGGATGCTGCTGGTGAGCCTGAGCAGGGCCTATGAGGTGGCAGTATGTGAACTCACAAGAGCAGCCTGGAATCGTAGCTACCAGCAAACCCTTCTCTCAAGACAGCGGTTCTCAACCTGTGGGTCATGACCCACAGGAACTGTATTAAAGGGCCCTGGCATTAGGAAAGTTGAGAACCACTGTCTCAAGGCATGGAGAGACCAAAAGAAGCTGAGCTCTAGGCCCCACTGCCTGGAGGGCTCGCCTCTCTGGGAAGGTGGGTAACCCTAAGGCAGCCTAGGTAGAGAGGAAAACTGACTGGGTTCCAGAGACTGTATTCTAGTCCTGGCCTTCCTCAGCTGGGGGGTCACTCCCCAAGCCCTGTGTGTCCACAGCCCTCTTTGACACCACTTGTCATATCTCTCATTAGCATCTGTTTCCCCCAGTAGACATCCTCCAGGCAACAGCCCTTCAGCTCCTGAGCTCCTTGGGAGGGGAAACCAGGCCAGACTAATTTCTAAGTCAACACAGGAAAGGTTTACTGAGCAAAAGGATGAACTAAAGTCACCAAATGACCTTCCTTTCTCAGAGTCTAATCCTTGTTCTCTGAGCACAGGCTTCTAGTTCTATCCTCTCTGGTCATGGGGCTGTAGCAGGAACCAGCACTGCTGAGTCCATGACACACAAGCAACGTGCTTAAAAGGCATCACTTGCTCCACACAGAGAAGACTTGGGACCACCTTCACATGTCACCCCCTCCCCACGCATCATCATGGCCCACAAAGAAGCTTATGACACAAAGCTCTGGAGCCCAAGGCCCCAAAGCAATCTGTGGATGCTCAGTGGCAGGGGAGGCTGCAACGTGGCCTGTTGAGAGCATGGACTCTGTGACTAAGCAGACCTGCAGCCTTGGCCCTGCCACTTACTGGCCATGCCTTGTTCCTTAATTTCCTTACAGGGGATTGGGGAAATTAAATGACATGATATTTGAACTTAACACAAAGCCTGGCACACAGTTAAGTGTCTATGGACTTGGAGGAACAAATGACATTTAAATTTTCATTCAACTCTTACAGGAATTTAGCATGTCCTTCACCTCAGAAGTATAATAGATAACAAAAGGTTTTCATATCACATTATAGCAGTTGCAAATATCTGGAGAAATCATTTATTCTCATCATTACTTAAGAATTATGGTAATTAAGGGCCAGGCATGGTAGCTCACGCCTGTAATCCTAGTACTCTAAGAGGCCGAGGCAGATGAACTGCTTGAGCTCAGGAGTTTGAGACCAGCCTGAGCAACTGCAAGACCACATCTCTACTAATAATAGAAAAACTGAGCTTAAGAGGATCTTTTGAGCCCAAGAACTTGAGGTTGTTGTGAGCTATGATGCCATAGCACTCTACTCATGGTGCCAAAGTAAGATTCTGTCTCAAAAAAAAAAGGTAGAAATTATTATATCTACTACTAGATCTTTTTATTTAATATAATAAAAAGGTACATGTGTTACTATATGTCTGATTAGGTTTTCTAACGTGTATTTATATTTCAGTTATCATTTGTTTCCTTTGAAATTCAACATATTTCGTATAACATTTAAAAACACCGAGAAGAGCTATAGCCTTCTCATCAGAATACCAGAGGGCTCTATGGCACAAAAAATGATAAAACACTTGTGGTCCACAAAGAGGCCAATGAGGTCACCGAAGCCTTTGCAGTATCATGTGAGCGTGTGCCAGCAGGTTTGAGAGGCAGAAGGAGGGAGCGTGGGGCTGCTCAAGGTAGTAATTAGCAGCAGCTAGCAGACCTGCCTGTCCAACCAGGTCTGGCTGCCACCCATACCAGGGGGTTAAGAAGACACTAGGCCAGTTTCCGGGCTGTGGCTGGGCCTGCTTAATTGCTAACCTACAGCTTGGGGCCAGCTCCCATCATATGTTGTGTGGGCTGGGGTTCCAAAAGGTGCTTGCCTTCCCAGCAGCCAAGCCCCGACCCTCCAAATCAGGGATGGTGGCTTCTGGGTATAACTGGGAACAAAGGCAAATGGCACGGCAGACTAGGGGTCTGGGATACGGGGGTCCCTGGGTTCTTGTCCTAGTCCCACTATTTTCTTCTCATGTGACCGTGAACGAGGCTCCAATCCCACTGCTCCTCTGCTTTCCATGTGAACAAGGACAGGGTTGCACTGCGCTCTCTACTCCAGGAGTCTAATGAGTGGCCAAATGTAAGTTGGGGGTTTGAGGGAGCCAGTTTAATTTGTTCTTCTTCCCAAACAAGTGTTTGTCTTTTTGAGGCTGTTATGTCCCTTTAAGAATCCGAGGACAGCTATGGCCCTACTCTCCAGAAAAATGTGCATACAGCCTTGTATTTTTTGCATCTCATTTTAGGGGTTCACAGGTACACGAAGCAGGTCTACTAATTCTGGGCTCCAGTAAGACAGATTCCCTGAGAAGTGCACTGGGATTCTGCTCAAATCCCAACTCTCCATTTAATGAGCTTCACAGTCTCAGGTAGTCAGTGAACTCCTGTGAGTTTCCATTTCCTGACCTGGGCAAGTGGGCACTTGAGGAAAGACACATCTGTGGCCTGGTACACTATGGGGGTTTGATAAACAGAACCCTCATCCCATCCTTCGCCCTGCATCTACTGGAAGGACAGCCACAGCTGCTCAGCCCTGACAAGTCCTGATGATCCTCTAGTGGACTGTCTAGTGTGCAAGAGGGGGTCACCAAAGGGGCACGTGCACAGGTCCTGACGTGCATACTATGATGCTTCACAGCAGGCTCGCCTGTCCTGACGTGCTGGGGAGGCCACTGCTATGCAGAGGACACAGGGGTCTAGGGATAGAGAAGAAGCTTCTAAAAGAGCAGGGGGTGGCCCAGGCATGGGCCCTTCCCTCCTCCCAGACAATCTACATCATCCTGACCCTGGCCTAGATACTATCCAAGGAGTGAGGGTACCTAGCCAGACCTGTAAAAAAAAAGATACCAGAGCACTGATGTGGGCAGTGCTGAGAGACAGAGGGAGCAGCCTTGGGAAGAAGCTGCAGAGTGTGTTCTGCAGAGGGTGGTGAGGGCTGGAGGGTGGGGTCTCAGGGCACCACCCATGCAATGGGGCCACCACAACCAGGTCCTATGCCAGCTGCTCTCATTCCTGTATTCAGTCCCCACAAAAGCCATGTGAAATAGGCTTTCCCCCACATTCCAGATGAGGAAACAAACATTCAGAGAGCTCAAATAACCTGTATAAGGTCAGAGAGCTTGTTTATAGATTAATGACTACCTGGCACCATGCCATCCCAAGGCAAAACAATATACCTGCTGGAAGATGTTGTTGGTGGGCAGGTGGCACTATGGCTTTGGGGGTCCTATAGACTTGGATTCAAATCTGTATAATCTTGGCCAAGTTACTTACCTTCTCTAAGGCCTGAGGTTTCCCATCTGTAAAATGGGAACAGTACCACCACATCCCACTGAATCTCACTGAGTCCTCACGTATGCCTAGGAAGAGCACTTAATCTGGGACCCCAAAGGTGGGAGTAAATGGGGGGTGCAACGAGTCAGCCTGTGTACAGGCTACTCTTACCGCCTCACCACCACAGAGCAGAGCTCCTGCTCTAAACCTCTGTTGGGGAGGTGGCCCCTGTCTGCCCCCATCCTCCCTCTAAGCCTCAGCTTACCCAACACAAGGAAAGACAGGACCCATTGTAGCACTGAGATGACCTGTAGCTGCTTTTCCACCTTGGACCTGTTGAACCAGGTGATGGAGAAGAGGTCCTGGAGGGCAGAGAGGATGCTGGAGCCAGCGCCTGCAGTAGAGGAGAGAGGTCAGCCTATGGTCATCCTCCATTCCAGCCTCAGGGTTCCCATCTCCCACAGGCCCCTTTCTAGATGTTGACAGGATCATGGCCCATAGAATCCTACAGACCTGGGTTCAGATTCCAGCCCTTCACCCAATTGCTTTGTAACTCTGGGCTGTTCACATGCTTCCCTGTGCCCCAGTTTCTATATATATATATACACACATTATATATATATACATACACATTTTATATATATATATATATATTATATATATATATATACATACACATTATATATATATACATTATATATATATACATGCATTATATATATATATATGATAGGAATTATCATATATGTATATATATACACATTATATATTATGTATACATACTATATATATAGTATTATATATATATTTATATGATATAATTATCATATATATATATATATATATATTCATATGATAGGAATACATATACATATGATAGGAATGGTATCTCCCTTGTAGGGCCATTTTGGAAACCAAATGAGGTATCTAAAGAAAACATCCCAGGGACTAGGCCTTGGGGAGGCGCTCCATAATTGCCGGTTCTCTTCCTTCCCTTCCACCCAGTCAAACTCCTATACTTATCCTTTATCTGCATCTAGAACAAATATTTAATTTTTGCTAACTGTGTCTGTAAGGCCAAGGACAGAGGATCAACATCCAATTTGCAATGTTTTTTCCACCTGGTGTACTTTGAGCATCCCCAATCCCTGCCCTGCCCCCATTGTGCCTGGAACTTCTACTCTTTCTCCAAGGAGCTGAACCCCCTTGCTCCCAGGCCTCCCATGCCTACTCCCCACTACTACCACCTTCAGAGAGATTTACCCTTTCAACTTCATCTCAGCGCCCAAATGTGGAGCCCAGAAAGGACTCAGGTGGGAACCTGTTTCCCCAAGAGACCCAATGGCCAATAGCTTCAGGCAGCCTGGAGGACACTGCAGGCTATAATTACATTTGTTACCAAGCCTGGAAATGAGGACAAGATGTGCCTCTAGGATGACTCCCTGGACTCCAACAGCTGGCAGACCCTGGGACCAGCAAGTCTGGTGACTGAAGGGAAGGCAGCACGGAGGAAGAGCACAGTGGAGGTCCCAATCCACACCCCACTTCTTCTAGCAGCTAGACTTCTGCTGAGGTCCACTGCATACCCTATGCTCAGCACCTCTTCATTGAACGCCTACTGTGTGCTGGTCAAACATTTCTTCACACTACCCACTCTGTGAAAAGCTTATAGCACAGATGATCTAGTCACAATCTTGTCCTTGAGGATCTAACGACCTTTCACCCTAGCCTAAACACTGGGAGCCAGGAGGGAGAGGGATTCAGGGGCTTACCCTCAAGACTTGCTTTTCTTCAAAATCTATAGAGCAACAAGGTCACAGCAGAGTTTAGAAAGGGAAGTGCCCCTCAACAGCTAAAAGTTAACAATTGCTTTGTTGTCATTTTAGGAGTCAAGAAGGAAATGCTAGGTCTCAGGGTGGACACGACAGTCCTGTAAAGAGGACAGGACTGTTGTGTCCACCAGGCCTGATGGATTAGAGGAAAGGGCTTAGTGTAGCAGAAGAGTCAGACCCAGCTCCAAACCTTAGTTCTACTCACTGTGTGACCTCACAAGCAAGCCTAGAGCACTCATTGCCATATCTGCAGTGCATGGCACCTAACAATCCACAGGCATAACTGGGGTGGAGGTGGCAGTATGTGAACTCACAAGAGCAAATAAGGAGGCTTGACCACAAAGCCATTCCACAGGTTTGACTCATAATTGCCCCTGCACCCTTTCTATAAAAATCCTACCCACCTCCAGACTTGGCCAATAGCCCATCCTGAAGCCTGAGGCCCTCTGGAGTTATCTAGTATAATATAATTAGACAGCCAAGCAGACTGAGGTCCAGAGAGGGACACTGAGAAGGTAGAAGAGCGCTGAAACCCAAGATTCCTCCCTTTTCCCCATAGTAGATACTGAGTGCAAAGGCCTAGGCAAATGGAACATGGCAGGTCCAAGGGTGGGCCATGCTCAGTGCCTGGTTAACCTGCCTAGCAGTGCAGCCCAACAAATGACTTAGTCACATGCTTATACATGAGGGTCTCATGACCTTTCACTCAGGCCTACATGTGGGGACAGGCATGAGTGAGTATAGGAGGGAGGAAAGTAAGGTCCAAGCACAGGCCTGAACCCCCAATCCGAGGGCTGGCTGGGCAAGTCATCTCCCGGTAGCTGGCTCTGCATACTGAGCTATGCAGAAGCAACAGGAGCAGGGGGAGGTGAGGTCTTCTCTACCTATGGCAAGTTGTACACCCTGGCTCCTGCACAGTGTGGTCTGGGAATGGCAGCATTAGCATCACCTGTGAGCTAGTTGGAAATGTAGGATCATGGGCCCTGGCCTGGATCTACTGAATCAAAACCTGCATTTTAACAAGATTCCCATGTAATTAAGTTGGAAAAACACTACTACTTAAAGCGCCCCAGTGCAAAGACAAGTAGGACAAGACAGGGATGGGGGTAAGACAGCTAGAAGCCACCACCTCCTGCTATATAGGAAAAAAAGGCAGTGGACAGAAGGTGTCTTCTCATGGCTGACTGTTTCTGACTGCAGATAGGACTCTGAGGCCAATGGTTTGAGTGTTTAGGGAAAAGATGCCTTGGGAGTCATCTTATCTAGCCTACTACCTTTGGGCCAAGGCCAACCAGCTGCATTATGGCACCACTCCTGGTTGGGGGAGAAGTGTGGAATCACACTGATGACATGCCCTCAACTGGAACAACGGAGAAGACCTTAAAGCCAGAGGAAGAACAAGGCTCTGCTCTGGCTGTTCCCCAGTCCCCTTGGACTCCCTTCAGCAGGGCTCAGGGCTTCCAAAAGCACTTGCATAGACACTTGGTCTCCTGTGAGTCTGTTATCGACAATCCCCATTTTTTTCTTTTCGCAGATAGTAGTATACTGTACTCTCAAAGATGACAGAGAGTGAACTTCTCCAAAGAAGGCAGCAGAACCACCCCATTTTGATGGTGATACCTGGCCAAGGTCATTCGGCCAGAAGACGGCAGAGCTGGATTCAATTCAAGCCCATCTTCTGCTTCTGCCCCTATGCTGCAGATTCCCCAAGTCCCTTCTCTCTTTTCCCCCAACAAAGTTGGGGGAGGTGGGGAAGAGGCGGGAAAAGATGAATGATCTATTTTTCTTCAGAGGGGTATGCCAGGAACAGGCATCTTGTGCTGCAGATAAAGTGGCAGCAGGCCTTAGGGTTCCAGTCCCAGCTCTGCCACCAACTCTTATGTCAACTTGGCTAAGTCATTTCACCTCTCAGGCTTCAGTTTCCCCCTCTACAAAGCGAGGGTAAAGAGGATGAACTCTATGATCTTTGGTGTCCACCCTCCTGAGGACTCTAGGCCTGGTATTAGGACCTAGGCCTCACCTCCTTGCAGCAGCCCTGGTATAGCTGTCTGGACAGTGGGAAACAAGAGTGCAGTTGGGCATCCCTAGGTTACTGCCAGCCCTTGCCACCCAGTTGTCAACACCTCCTCTGTCCCAGCTATGGCTGGGAGGGGTCTGGCAGAAGCTGGTGAGGATGCCAATGCTGCAATCAGATGTCACCACCTTCACTCCCAGCCTGTTTCCAACTCTTAGGTGGGGCCACAAAGGAGCCTCAGTATCCAGCCAAGTCCCAGATCCAATCTGCTCCCTTGCCACCCTCAACACACCCACACTCTCATAGCACCAGTCCTACCTGGACATACCCCTCTGCTAGTGACTCCAGCACTGCTACTTGCTTTGTCTGTGTGCCCAGAGCCTTGCAAATGGCCTAGCAAGAAAAGGAGCTCATAGAGGTTTTACTGTGTGGCTGTAAATTCATAAGCCACAGAAGTAACTGCAAGCCTGGATGCCCAAGTTTGGCTGAGCTGCTGGGCTGGAAGGTTGCTCGGAGATGGGGTTAAGCCTTTCTCCCTAAGCACAAGTTTTCCCACCTATGACAGGAACAGAACCTCCGTACCTACAGATGCTTTTGTTTTGTGGGGAGAGATGAGACAGGCCACAGAAGAAAAATTATCTGGTAGCCAATTCAAATAGCTGCTCCTGGCATCACTTATTTTATCCAGCTCATTTGCTCCTACATTTGGCAAGGGCAGAGGGAGCAGAGCTGCCAGAGAGATCTGAAGCAGCTTTCTTACCATCCAGAAAGCAAACCCTTTCCTCCATGTCTACACAGGGCCCCAGTGCCACCAGGGAAGCTAGACAAGGCAAGGACTGGCAGCTGCCCTTCATAAAGAAGGAAACTGAGTGAGGCGAAGCCAAAAGAAGCTAAATCACTCGTGTGAGCTCAGGGCACAGGGAGCCACATCCCTCATCATCTCTCCAATGCCATGCTATTGAGGGCTGGTCCCCACTGAATAAGCCAGTCCACACCCAGGCTTCAGGAACACACACTGACTAAAGTCAGGAGGGTATCTGCTCTGTGTGCCACCATGTCCCAAGTGTCACGGGGACGTTCTCATGTAGACAGGCAGTGCATGGAGTGTGCACTGCCACCATGTGCTCCCACATGGAGAGCTCCTGCTACAGCGGAGAAGCCAGAGCTGCCCATAGCTGTGTGGCTACAGAGCCCTAAGTCCCAGGGCCCGGCACAAGCTGAAGGTGGTGATGGGTATATCTGAACACCTTCCTCAACATCTGATATCACAGTGACCAGGAAGGCTGCACTTCAGGGCTGATAAAACCACTGTTTCCTGGGGTCCCTCTCACATATGCCTGAGGGGCAGCAGAATCTAAGCCCCAACCCCTTAGATCTGACAAGGGCCCTGGGCCAACTCTGCCCTTGTATGGCTCTGTGCTCTGAGACAAGTCACTGAACCTTTCTCAGCTTTAGTTTTCTCACATGCAAAATGAGGGAAATAATCACCAGCTCTGGGGTTGCTGGGAACATTAAATTTTGCAATTGCACATGAGGTACATTTGGAGTTGTTGGGTGATTAGAGACGGTAACTACTATTGCTGCTAGTCCCATCTACCTGAGGAGGGAGGGGCATTAAACAATAAGCAAAACCAGAGTTTTCAAGAAGTGCAAGGTCACCAGTTGTGTGTTATGAGCAGGGCCAGCAGAGTAAGGGTAGTGAAAGGGAGGCTCCAAAAAGGCCATGAGGCCTCGCCAGGGTCCTGAAGATCTGAGAGGTAAAGAAGAGAAAAGTGGGCACTGTGGTCAGAGGGAACTGCCGGAACAAAGCTGTGGAGGGAGTGGTAATAAGGTAGGCCAAGAGCTCCCCAGTCCAGACATGGGGTTGCATGATTGCCCAAAACAGAAGCAAAGAATGGAGAAGCTGGAATGAGTAGTTAAAGGTGGCTTCCTGGAGGAGGGGTGTGGGGACAGAGATAAGGTCCAAAGCATGGAGCACTTACAAGGTGTCAAGAACTAACATAAGCCACTGGGGAAACAGTGAACACAGCATATAATGACTTGGCTGTTAGGAACCTTCACATCTGCTGAGAGAGAAAGAAACCACAGACGTATTAATATATGATATCAGGTCAGGCAGTGATGGGCACTATGAATAAAAATAATTTGGGCAAATGAGATAGAAGGGCAAGAGGTTCCCTGTGGAGAAGCAGCATTGAGCACACACCGGGAATCAGCTGTATACAGAGGTGGTGGGCAGGTCAGGGCTGCCTCTGGACAGCCTACACTACTACTGGCACTGGAAGAGGTACAGTGTCAGGACAGCCTGGCCCCTAGCTCATAGGAAGTGTGGCCAGGATGAGTCACTTCCTAGGGAAGCCTCAGTTCCCTCATCTGTATGGTGGAGCTAATAGCTACCTCACCAGATTGTTGTGAGATTTAAGTGAGATAATGTATAGGCAAGGGCTTCATACAAGGTAAAGATGTGCATGAATACTGGTTAATAGCCAAGTGAGTCTTGGTGGCCTCTCCTGTCTAATGTGCAGAATAATGCCTGCTCTACCTGAGAGCAGATGACTTAGGATTCAAACCCTGGCTCTGATTCTTACTTACTTTGAGACCTTGCAAGACATTTCCCCCTTCCTGAGAGTCAGTGTCCTCCTTAGCTATGACCCAGGACTGCTGTAAGGAATCTGAATAATCTGGGGAAGGGAGCCAGAAAGATGCCAGTAAGGCAGCAGAGATGTGAACAGCTTCCTGGGCTCCTTGAGTGTAGGGCATCATCCTGCTAACAAGTCCCAGCCCCAGGGATACCACATCTGGATCCTATCTGGGCCTAATCTCTACCCTAGGCATATGTGAATGAGGAAATCACTTCCAAGTTCCCCTAAAGGGCTGGGTACAAGTTGCATGGAGAGGGAAGGCCATACTACCTACCCTTCCAGCCTCAAAGAGGCCCAGAAAGCTAGGCCAAGTGCCAAAGAGATGCCACTTCATCAAGGTCAGAGATGAGCTCTCTTCCAGGCCCCCCAAGGCAGGCATGTTTCAGCAAGAGTTCACACGTGATGAGAGGGCCTGTTGGGACAGAGCTCCTGCTCCAAAGGGTCATGCCTGCTGCTATTAGAGTCCCAGTCCAGCCCTGCACATGAAGTTGTCTAGAAAGCTTTCCTTTGCCCCCTACCTAGGTTGGCTTGATTACACCCCCCATATGACTCCATCTCACCCCTGTACTCAGCCTTCTCTCGGGAAAGGGTATGTGTGAAATTTCAGGCACCATGTCTCATGCATCTGGGTCCCTATGTCCAGCACAGGGCAGGCGCTTGGTCAGTGTCTGCTGAACAACTGAGCACTCAAGGGGACTATGATAGTAAACAAGGTCTGGACAAGAACATAGATACCCCATTTCACAGCTGACTAACCTGTGCCATGACAGAGGGTCAAACAGAGCATTCTTGGGAATTGGGAAGGGAAAGTCTCCTCCAGCTGGAGGTGTTGGTTAATGACAGAGGCAACAGTGGCAGGCCCCAAAGGAAGGGAGAGGCGGCATGGAGCCCAAACATCAACATTCATACAAGGTGCTTTCCAAGCACCCTTTACATGCCAGGCTCTGCACTAGAAGGGGAGCTCCCAGACCCCGCCCCTTCTCTGCTTCTTGGGCATTTGCTGGAGGCAGAGTTCTGCTCCTGGGCTGCCTGCCCCAGATGGGACTGGGGAGATAAGGTTGCAATTATGCACAGAGGGTCAGTCAGGGCCAGGAATCCAGGGGAGGTCCCCAGCCCAGCAGGAGGGCATTCTTAGGGATGCCCTCCAGGAGGAAGTAACAGCTCACAAGTGGAGTCCTGCAAATGGCATCCGCAAAGGCCTGGAAGAAAGAGACACTATGAGGAATTAACTGTAGTTTAGTCAGGCTGAAGCACATACATTGTGTGAGTCTAGTTGAGAAAGTGGAGAAGAGGGCTCAGCACCCGTAGGACAGTGGTTATGGTGTTGGCCAAGTACACTGAGGCTGGCGGGTTCGAATCTGGCCCAGGCCTGCCAAACAACAGTGACAACTACAACCAAAAAATAGCTGGGCATTGTGGTGGGCGTCTGTAGTCCCACCTACTTGGGAGGCTGAGGCAAGGGAATCACTTAAGCCCAAGTGTTTGAGGTTGCTATGACCTATGATGCCACAGCACTCTACTGAGGGCAGCATAGTAAGACTCTGTCTCAAAAAAAAAGAAAGAAGAAAGAAAGAAAGAAAGAGAGAGAGAGAGAGAGAGAGAGAGAGAGAGAGAGAGAGAGAGAGAGAGAGAGAGAGAAAGAAAGAAAGAAAGAAAGAAAGAAAGAAAGAAAGAAAGAAAGAAAGAAAGAAAGAAAGAAAGAA
>CAUYPK010099120.1:0-41801 GCA_963574355.1 Loris lydekkerianus
TGGCTAACAAACATATGTAAAAATGTTCATCATTCCTATCTATTAGAGAAATGCAAATCAAAACCACCCTGAGATACCATCTAACCCCAGTGAGAATGGCCCAGATCACAAAATTTCAAAACTGCAGATGCTGGCGTGGATGTGGAGAGACGGGAACACTTTTACACTGCTGGTGGGACTGCAAACTAATACAACTTTTCTGGAAGGAAGTATGGAGAAACCTCAAAGCACTCTAGCTAGACCTCCCATTTGATCCTGCAATCTCATTACTGGGCATCTACCCAGAAGGAAAAAAATTCTTTTATCATAAGGACACTTGTACTATAGACTGTTTATTGCAGCTCAATTTACAATTGCCAAAATGTGGAAACAGCCTAAATGCCCACCAACCCAGGAATTGATTAGCAAGCTGTAGTACATGTATTCCATTGAATACTATTCATCTATTTTTAAAAAATGGAGACTTTACATCCTTCGTATTAAGCTGGATGGAAGTGGAAGACATTATTCGTAGTAAAGCATCACAAGAATGGAGAAGCATGAATCCTATGTACTCAATTTTGATAGGACGATTAATGACAATTAAAGTCATGGAGCGGGAAGGAAAAGCAGAGAGAGGGAAAGAGGAATTGGCTGGGGCCTTGGTGTGTGTCACACCTTCTGGGCGCAAGACATGACTGCAAAAGGGACTTTACCTAACAAATGCAATCAGTGTAACCTGGCTTATTGTACCCTCAATGAATCTCCAACAATAAAAAAAAAAAAAAGTTATCCCTTTATTTTCAAAGGGAGAAAAGCCATTGTATTTGAAATAAGTTTCTCTTTTATAGTTGGGTCATGAGTTTTTCCCACTATTTGCAAGTCTCTAATTGGTTTATTTATTTACTGTAATGTAATAACTGATTTGTCATTTTATTACTTATTTTCTGCCATTTAGTACTTGATTGATTGGTTTATTATATGTTTTCTCTTTGTTCTGCTTTTTGTTTCTCAGTTCTTTTTTCTTTCTTTTTTTTCTCTTCTTATAGATCATGTGAACATGTTGTAGAATTCCACTTTCATATATTGTCTTAGAGAATATCTGTTTAGCTAGGGGTTTTTTTTTTTGTGTGTGTGTGGTTGCTTTTGGTATTACATTGTACATTTATAAATTTTTATAGTGTATTGTTAACATTTTACCACTTTGAGTAAAACATAAAAATCTATCTACCTTTAGATATCTTTACCTTCCCCCTTTGCAATACAATTATAATTGTATATATTTCCCTATAATACAATATAGTTACCTTAGATTTTTTTACACATACATTGAGCAGCACATAAGATAGTTATAAAACATAATTTAAGCTTGAAGAGGGATAAGCTATTATATTTGCTTTCATTTCATTGCTTTTCTTTTCTGTTCAGAGTTTCTTTATGTTATTCCTTTTCTGGTTGGAGGACTTTGATTAGGCATTCTCTCAAGATAATCTGTTGATATTAAGTTGTCATATTAAGAATGTCATTGTTTACTCTTCATTCCTATAGAACATTTTCTATTGATGCAGAATTTTGTAATGAAAGTGATTTTCTTTTCAGCACTTGAAAATTTTTGTATACTTCCTTCCTAGCTTTCCTGATTATAGATGAGAAATTCTGATTTTAGTTGTCATTGACTATAGGTAATGTCTCATTTTTTTCTAGTTGCTTTCAAGATTTTTAGTTTGTGTTTAGTTTTTAGTATTTTGATTATGATTTGTCATAGGATAAATTCATTTGGATTCATTTTGTTTGGGAATAACTTGGATTTTTGAATCTTTTTCTTTTTGTCAAATTTACAAAAATTTTAGCTACTGTTTCTTTAGATATTATATTTTATGGTGTTAAAACTCTCATCTCTTCTAGAGTTGCTAATGAAATTAGTGTTGCATATTTTTTTCTTGTCCCATAAGTCTCTGAAGCTGAGGATTGTGTCTTTTTATTTGTTTATTTATTTATTTATTTATTTATTTATTTTTGTCTATTTTCTGTGCTTTGTTCATATTGGATGTTTTCTGCTGATCTGTCTTAAAGTTTGTTGATACTTTTTTCTTTTCTCACCTTCATTTTTCTCTTGAGCCCATCCAGTCAGTTTTTATTTCTGTGTCTATACTTTTCAGTTGTATGATTTTAATTTGGTTGTTTTGTGTTTTCTATTTATTTGCTGAAAATATTCTAGTTTTTCCTCTAATTTTCTGTTGACCAGCAGCCATAATGGCTCATTGAAACATTTTTATGGTGGCTGTTTCCAGATCTTTGTTTGATTGTTTCAAATCTGAGTCATGTCAATGTTGGCATCTTTTGATTGTCTTTTCCTTTTCTAGTTAAGATTTTCGTAGTTCTGGATATGATGAGTGATTTTAGTATCTTGGACATTTGGGGCATTATGCTATGAAACTTAAGATTGTATTTCATTTTCTTTGTAACAAGGAGTCATTCTGGTTCTGTCCTAGTTTTGTGGTTTTTGATTCTAATGACAGTTTGGTCTCTAGCACCTGTTAAGAGCTATTCTACTCTCCTCTGTGTATAGGTATGCTGAGATCTTTCTGAAAACTATGAATGTGTTCCACGCTATAGTTAAGTTTTTATACCTTTTGCCCTTTTAATTTTGCTTATTTTCATATTTAGTTCATCATGGTTGTCTATCTAGGAATTCATTTCAATTTTTAGTAATGTCTTTTGTAGTCTACCTCTTCTTTCAAATCTTCTGCCTCACTATTTGGGAGATACCACATGCTACAGCTGTGTGTTGTTGGTGGTGAAAATCTAGGCTTATTCCTCAGCTTCTGCTAAGACCAACTCAGTGAGGAAGGGCAAGCACTGCCTATTATCAACAAGCCTAAATGGAAGTTCAGAATATATACTCTACTTATATATCATACCACCCTCCAGGAGCTGTCACAGAGTACTATTTGGTAAAGCTTGGGAGAGGGTAGAAGACCAGGCCAATCTTCCCACTTGATTTCTAAGGATACTATTAGAGAAAGGCTCAGTTTTTCCCTTGGGATTAATGTTATTGGGGGTTCTGTCCTGCTAGCTACCATTTTCCTGTAGAATGTGGCTTTTTTTGGGCCCTTTTTGTCTGTACCTATTGGCATTTCTGTGTTACAGGATTCCTCAATACTATGGGGATGTCTATAATGTATGGAAGGTGAAAAGAAAACCCAGGTATGGTGTCCAGAAATAAAACCATACACTCAGTTGATTCTCTTTAAAAAAAAAAAAAAAAAGTTATTTTTTGTGGAGACAAGATCTCACTGTGTTGCCAGGCAGATCTCAAATTCCTAACCTCAAGCAATCCTCCTGCCTCAGCCTCCCAAAGTACTAAGGTTATAGGAATGAATGTCAGTTGATTTTTGGCAAAGTTGCCAAGGATATTCAATGGGGAAAGTGTAGTTTTTTTCAAGAAGAGGTGCACAGAGAACTGGATAGCCACATGCAAAAGAATGAAGTTCCACTATTACCCAAATATGTACTTACCATATATAAAAATGAGCTCAAAGGTGAAAGACTTACATGTAAGAGCTAAAACTCTAAAATTTTTGGAAGAAAATATAGGTAGGGGTAAATCTTTATGAACTTGGAGTTGGCAATGAATTCTTAGATGTAACAGCAAAAGTATAAGCAACAAAAGAAAAGAAAAATCATTTGGGCTTAATCAAATTAAAAACTCTTATACACCAAACGATACTATCAAGAAAATGAAAAGAAAGACTATAAAATGTGAGAAAATACATGCAAATCTGTATGTATCTGAGAAGTGTCTACAGTATCTAAGCAACTCTTAAAATGCAACAACAAAAAGGTAACAATCCAGCTAAAAATGAGCAAAGGACTTGATTAAACATTTCTCCAAAGATATAAATGGAGCACACACATGAGAAGATTATCAATGTCATTACTCATTATGAGATGGAAATCAAAATCACAGTGAAGTACTGCTTCCCACCCACTGACTAAGATAACAGATGTTGGCATGGATATGGAGAAATTGCAACCTTTGTGGAATTTTGGTAGGAATGTGAAATAGTGCTGCTGCTTTGGAAAAGAATTTTTGTTATTCCTTAAAATGTTAAACATAGAATTGCCATATTATGCAGCAGTTCCACTTCTATGTGTATATCTGAAATCACTGAAAGCAGGGACTCCAACAGTTACTTATACACAATGTTCATGACAGCATTATTCACAGTAGCCAAAAGGTGGAAGCCACTCAAATGTTCATAAGTGATAAAATGGGGTATAGTCAGACAGTGAAATAACAGCCTTAAAAGGAATGAAGTACTGATGCATACTACAACTTGGGTGAACCTTGAAAATATTGTGCTACGTAAAAGAAGCCAGACACAAAAGATGACATGTTGTGCAATGCAGTTCATATGCAATATCCAAAATAGGTAAATCCTTAGAGACAGAAAGCATATTATTGGTTGCCAGGACCTGAGGAAGGGGAAAATGAAGACTACATTTGTCACTTGGTATCCTGGGATTGGGGGCGGCATACAAAAACTTGGCCCAGAGTATCCTCGGGATTTTCATCTAAGAGATCAGGCCACTTGTTTGCAGAAGATGCTGAGCCTGAGGATACAGAGAGCCAACTGTCTTTATTGGAAAAAAAATCACGTATTAAGTGGACGTATTAAGCAGTTCAAACCCATGTTGTTCAAGGATTACCTGTACCTAATGTGTGTGGGATTCCTATTTATGTGACAAAAATGTTTTGGAACTATATTGCGAATGTATTAAATGCCACTGAATTGTATTCTTTAAAATGGTTAATTTTATGTTATGTAAATTTTACTTAAAAAGAACACTGAAGTCTGTAGGCAAGTTTCTACCTTCTTTCCACTTTTCAGAATTTAGAAAATTTTGGTGTTTTTATATTTCTAGAATTTTTACTTGCCCTTCACTGGAGGTTTAGCAAGAAATCAATCTCCATCTTGTCTCTAGAAGGGTACACTAGACCTTATTTTAGTAGATTTTATTTTTATGACAGTATAATGTCCCAACAAGTAGGTAGACCTGAATCAACTTTGCTGACCCCTATTTCTGCTGGGCAGCTTTTGACTGAAAGTAGCAGAGTGCCCTGACTCAATTCCCTCAAGCAGCAAAGGATTTTCTTTTTCCTATTTTTGTTGACTCTTATTTTTTCTTATTATGGTTTGGGATTCATTGAGGGTACAAAGAATTAGGTTATATTGATTCCATTTGTTAGATAAAGTCTCTCTTATACCTGTGTCCTGCCCCTAAGAGGTGTGCCATACACTGTGACCCGTACCCCCATCGCCCTCTCTCCTCTCTTCTCCCTGGTACCCCATTCCCCTATCCCACCTCTTGTATTAGCTCATCTACTGCCTTCATATTAGAATACATTGGATACTTCTCCATTCTTGTGATACTTTACTAAGAAGAATGTGTTCCACCTCCATCCAGGTTAATACAAAAGAAGTAAAGTCTCCATCTTCTCTAATGGCTGAATAGTACTCCATGGTATACATATACCACAGCTTGTTAATCCATTCCTGGGTTGGTGGGCATTTAGGCTTTTTCCACATTTTAGTGATTGTAAATTGAGCTGCGATAAACAGTCTAGTGCAAACATTCTTATGATAAAAGGATTTTTTTTTCTACTGAGTAGATTCCATACCAGCATCTTCAGCTTTGAGACTTTGGATGTGTGCTGTTCTCACTGGGGTTAGGTGATATCTCAGGGTGGTTTTGATTTGCATTTCTGTGATGATTAGAAATGATGATCATTTCTTTTTTCATATGTTTGTTAGCCATTCACCTGTCTTCTTTAGAGAAGGTTCTATTCATCTCTCTTGCCCAGTGATATATGGGATTGTTGGGTCTTTTTTTGTTAATTTGAGTTCTCTGTAGATCTTAGTTATCAATTGTTTGTCCGATTCATAAAATGCAAATATCTTTTCCCATTTGGAAGGTTGTCTGTTTGCTTTGGTTGTTGTCTCCTTAGCTGTACAGAAGCTTTTCAGTTTAATTAAGTCCCATTTGTTTGTTTTTGTTGTTGCTGCCATTGCCATGAAAATCTTCTTCATAAAATCTTTCCCAGGCCAATATCTTCAAGTGTTTTCCCCACACTTTCTTTGAGAATTTTTGTTTGATGCCTTACATTTAAATACTTTACCAAGCTTGAATCAATTTTTGTGAGTGGGGAGAGGTCCGGGCCCAGTTTCAATCTTTTACGTGTGGTTATTCAGTTCTCCCAACACCATTTATTGAAAAGGGATTCTTTTCCCCAGTGTATGTTCTTGTTTGGTTTATCAAAGATCAGGTGGCTATAAGATGTTAGTTTCATCTCATGGTTTATTTATATTCAGTTCAAAAAGTCAATGCCTGTATTTTTGTGCCAGTACTGTGCTGTTTTGATCACTATGGCCCTGTAGTACAGCCCAAAGTCTGATAGGGAGATACCACGGGCTATGTTTTTGTGACTAAGAATTGCCTTTGTTATGTGGATTTTTTTCTGGTTCCACACAAAACAAAGAATTATTGTTTTGAAACCTTGAAAATAAGATGATGGTATTTTAATGGGGATTGCACGGAATCTGTAGATTGCGTTAGGAAGTATAGACATTTTGACAATGTTAATTATCCCCAGCCATGAGGATGGTATGTTCTTCCTTTTGTTTAACGTCTTCTGCTATTTCTTTTCTTAGGGTTTCATAATTTTCTTTGTAGAGGAACTCTTTTTGTTATGTATATTCCTAGGTATTTCATTTTCTTTGAAACTACTGTGAAGGGAATTTTGTTCTTGATTAGCTTCTCATCTTGGCTGTTATTAGCATATGCAAAGGTTACTGATTTGTGGACATTGATTTTATATCCTGAGACATGTAGTTTTTGATTACTTCTGGGAGTCTTATAGTTGAGTATTTGGGGTTCCCTTAGTAAAAGATCATATTGTAGGCAAAGAGGAAGAGTTTGACTTCCTCTGCACCCATTTGGATGTCCTTTATTTCCTTTACTTGCCTGATTGTATTGGCTAGAACTTCAGCACTATGTTGAATAGTAGTGGCGATAGACAACACCCTTGTCTTCTTCCAGTCCTGAGTAGAAAAGCTTTCAGTTTTACTCCATTCATTCTAATATTAGCCGTGGGTTTGTCATAGATGACTTCAATCATTTTATGAAATGTGCTATTTATGTCTATATTCTTAAGTGTTATAATTCGAAAAGGATGCTATCTTTGATCAAACGCTTTTTCTGCATTTCTTGAGTGGTTCATAATGGTCTTTGATTATGCTTCTGTTGATACGGTGAATTATATTTATGGACTTGTGTATATTAAACTTGCCTTGCATCCCTGGTATAAAAATTTGCTCGTGATGAATGATTTTTTTAAATGTGTAGGTGTAATCTATTGGCGAGGATTTTACTAAGAGGTTTTGTATCTATATTGATTAGTAAAATGGGTGTGACGTTTTCCTTTTTATTTTTATTTATTTATTTATTCATTTTTGAATCATAAATTTTGTTTTATTTATTTATATTTTTGCAGTTTTTTGCTGGGGCCGGGTTTGAACCCACCACCTCTGGTATATGGGGCTGGCATCCTACTCCTTTGAGCTACAGTCACTGCCCACATTTTCCTTTTTAGTTGGATCTTTTTCTGGTTTTGTGATCAGGATGACGTTTGCTTTGTAGAAAGTGTTGGGGAAGATTCCTTTCTTCTCAATTTTTTGGAATAATTTTTGCAGTATGGCTATCAACTCTTCTTTGAAGTTTTGATGGAATTCTGATGTGAAGTCATCTGGACCCATGCTATTTTTTATTGGGAGATTTTTTATTGTTTCTTCGATCTCAGTTCTTGAACTCAGTCTGTTCATGAAATCTATTTCTTCTTTAAGTCTAGGCAGAGGGTGTGATTCCAGGTATTGATCAATTTCTTCCACATTGTCAAATTTCTTTGCTTAGAGTTTCTTGTAGTATTGAGAGATGATCTCATGTATCTCTGTGGGATTTGTTTTTGTTCCTGTCTATCGTTTCTGATTGAGGTTATTAGAAATTTTTCTGTTTCTAGTTAATCTGGCCAAAGGTTTATCAATTTTTATTTTTTTGAAAAACCAACTTTTTGTTTTGTTAATTTTCTGAATAATTCTTTTGTTTTCAATTTCATTCATCTTTGATTTAATTTTGGTTTATCTTTTCTTCTCCTGGGTTTGGGATTAGATTGTTCTTCTTTGTCCATTTCCATAAGACGGTTCATGAATTTGTTGATGCGCTCTCTTTCTATTTTTTTTAATGTAGGCATCTAAACCAATAAATTTCCCTCTTAAGACTGCTTTGTTGTATCCCACAGATTTTGGTAACTTGTATCATCATTGTGGTTATGTTTGAGGAATTTAATGATTTCTTCTGTTTTCTCTCTCTGAACCAAATTGTCATTCATCGTAAGGTTGTTTAATTCCAAGTCTTTTTGTGGGGATAAATGTTTTTGTTGGAGTTGAGTTCTACCTTTTTTGCCTTGTGGTCTGAGAACATAAAAGGTGTAATTTCTATTCTTTTAATTTTGCAGAGGTTTGATTTATATCCTAGGATATGTTCGATTTTGAATTATGTACCACGGGCTGACGAGAAAAATGTATATTCTTTAGCTTTGAGTTGTTATATTCTATATATGTCTATTAATTCCATTTGTTCTATGGTCATATTTAAATCTTTTGCATCTTTGTTTAGTTTCTGTTTAGAGGATCTGTTTAGTTCAGTCTCCCGGGTGTTAAAGTCCCTAGTTATTATGGTGTCATGGAATATCATATTGGTCAGATGCCTCAAGATCTGTTTGAAAAATCTGGGAGCATTTAAGTTGGGTCGATAAATACTTAAAATGGAAATGTCTTTTTGTTGTATTATTCCTTTGACGATTATACAACGTCCATCTTTGTCTTTCTTAACTTTTTAGTTGCTTTAAATTTGCTTGTATCTGAAAATAAGATTGCAACCCCTCCTTTCTTCGATTTCCATTTGCTTGAAATGGTGTTTTTCATCCCTTAACCCTGAGTCTTGATTTGTCTTTGAAGGAGAGGTGTGTCTTCTAGAGATAGCATGTGGATGCCTTTTGCTTTTTTATTCAGTCAGCCAGCGTGTATTTCTTCTGTGGTGAGTTCAGTTCATTGACATTTATTGAGAGAATTGATAAGTGTGGTGGAGTTCTATTCATCTTATTTTGCAAAAGTCCATGGTGTAGTTTTATTCTTTGGGTCATTGTGAAAGCTATGTTTTGACCTTTAGCTTCTGGGTGTTTATTTTGCTGTCCATTGTGGAGTTTGAAGAATAGGTTTAAGTATTTCCTGTAGAGCTGGTTTTGTTGTGGCCAATTTCCTCAGTGCTTATTTATCTGCAAAAGATTTGAATTCTCTCCATCAATTTTGAAGCTTAGTTTACCAGGATACAGAATTATGGGCTGAAAATTGTTCTGTTTAAGAATGTTGAGGGTGGATGACCATGCTTTTCTGGCTTGGAAGTTTTCAGTTGAAAAGTCTGCTGTCATCCTAATTGTTCTGCCTCTGTAGTTCAGTTGGCGCTTAGTCCTGGCTACGTGCAGAAATTTTTCTTTCATCTTGACTTTTGACAGGTTCATTACAATGTGTCGTGGAGGGGCTCGATTTGAGTAGAGATCAATATCCATTTTAAAGGAGTATGTTGGGGTCTTTAGTAAAACTTTGGAAGTTTTCATTTATGAACATCTTCAGTAGGGCTTGCATTCCTTTGGATAATCTTCCCCATCAGGGATCCCTATTATTCGTATGTTGGAACACTTCAATGTGTCTCGTAGTTCTCAAAGTGAGTGTTCTGCTTTCTCTCCTCTGCCTCTTTGACTATCTGGGTTAACTCGAAGTTTTATCTGTTAGCTCTGAGGGTCTTCTTCCATGGTCTCATCTATTTTGATACTTTCCACTGCATCTTTACAGTCTCTGCATATTTCCTTTCGTAAGCTCTGCCATATCCTTTCTATTTTCTACATATCTTTCATCTGACTTTTGGTTCTGTCTTTCCATTTTTTTCGTCCATTCCTGTGTCTTTCTCATCTGTATTTTACATTCCCTTTCTGTCAATGCAATGATTTATTTTTGTTGTTGTTGTTGTTGTTATTTGTTTTTATTAAGTCATAACTGTGTACATTGGTACATTTATGGGGGTCAGTGTACTGGTTTGATTAAAAATGTGAAATGCTTACATTGAACTGATTAACACATCCATCACAATTATACTCCTTTCATAATAGTTTTGAAATGTACCATTGCATCATGCACATTAGGTGAGGTCCCCCCCAATTACCCTACCTCCTTCCATCTCCCCTCCAATCTCTCTCATCTTCTACTTTGTGGACTGTAGTTATGTTTTTCTATTCGCATGAAATGTGTGTTTATATATTGATTTCATAGTAGTGTTGAGTACATTGGATACTTTTTTTTTCCTTCTTGAGATACTTTACTAAGAAGAATATGTTCCAGCTCATCCAGGTAAACATAAAAGATGTGAAGTCTCCATCCTTTTTTTGGCTGCATAGTATTCCATCGTATCCGTATACCACAATTTGTTAATCCATTCATGTGTTGATGGGCACTTGGACTGTTTCCATGTCTTGGCAATTATGAATTGGACTGCAGTAAACATTCTGGTGCAAATGTCTTAGTTGTAAAATAATTTTTGCTCATCTGGGTATATAGTAGAGGAGTTACAGGATCAAACAGTATGTCTACTTTTTGTTCTTTGAGTAATCTCCAAACTTCTTTCCAAAAAGGTTGTATTATCATGCATTCCCACTAGCAGTGAAGAAGTGTTCCTTTCTCTCTGCATCCACGCCAACATACATAGTTTTGGGATTTTGTGATGTGGGCTAATCTTATGAGAGTTAGATGATATCTCAAAGTGGTTTAGACTTGCATTTCTCTGATGATTAATAAGAGCATTTTTTTCATGTGTTTGTAGGCCATGAGCCGGTCTTCATCAGAGAAGTTTCTGTTCAGGTTTCTTGCCAACATAGAAATGGGTTTATTTGTTCTTTTCTTACTGATTACTGTGTATTCTGATTATTAGACCTATGTCAGAAGTGCAGCTGCAAAAATCTTCTCCCCTTCTTCTGTTTGTGTTACTTACTGTGCTCTTGGCTGTGCAAAAAGCTTTTTAGTTTGATCAGATCCTACTAATGTATTTTTGTTGTTGCTTCAATTGCCAGAGGGTCCTTCTCATAAAATATTCTCCCAGGCCGATTTCTTCAAGTGTTTTCCCTGCACTCTCTTCTATTATTTTTATACTTTCATGTCTTAAGTTAAAATCTTTTATCTATTGAGAATCAATTTTTGTTAATAGTGAAAGGTAGGGATCGAGTTTCAGTCTTCTACAGATCACCAGCCAGTTCACCCAGCACCATTTGTTAAATGTAAATAGGGAGTCTTTCCCCTCACTGTATATTTTTGATGGGCTTGTCAAAGATCAAAGAACAATAAGTAGCTGGGTTCATCTCTTGGTTCTCTATTCTGTTCCATATATCTACTTCTCTTTTTTTTGTGCCAGTACCATAGCCTGAAGTCTGGTAACATGATACCTCCTGATTTGTTTTTATTTCCATGTAATGTATTGGCTATTCGGTTTTTTTTTTTTTTATTTATTCCATATAAAATGAAGCATTATTTCTTCAAGCTGTTAAAAGTATGACAATGGTGCTTTAATAGGGATTGTATTAAATCTATAGATTGCTTTGGGTAGTATGGACATTTTAACAATGTTGATTCTTCCCAGCCATGAGCATGGTATGTTTTTCTATTTATTAACACAGGGTTTCATAATGCTCTTTGTAGAGATCATTCATGTCATTTCTTTAGTAAGTTTCCAGATATTTTCTTTGGCACTACTGTAAAAGGAATAGAGTCCTTCAGTATATTTTCAGCTTGATTATTGTTGGCATATATAAATGCTACTGATTTGTAAGTATTGATTTTGTATCCTGAGATGCTGCTATATTCCTTGATCGCTTCTAAGAGTTTTGTAGTTGAGTCCCTGGGATTTTTTTATCTTTTTTTTTTTTAGAGACATAGCCTCACGTCGTTGCCCTCCATAGAGTACTGTTGTGTAACAGCTCACAGCAACCTCCAGCTCTTAGGCTTAGGTTATTCTCTTGCCTCAGCCTCCCGAGTAGCTGGGACTACAGGCGCCCACCACCATGCCCAGCTCTTTTTTGTTGCAGTTTGTCCAGGGCTGGGTTCAAACCCACCACCCTCGATATATGGGCTGGTGCCCTACTCACTGAGCCACAGGTACTGCTCAAGTCCCTGGGATTTTCCAGGTATAAAATCATATCATCAGCAAAAAGAGTTTTATTTCCTCTGACCTTATTTGGATACCCTTGATTGCCTTCTCTTGCCTGAATGTGATGGCTAAGACTTCCATTACTATGTGAACAGCAGTGGAGACAGTGGGCATCCTTGCCTCGTTCCTGATCTTAGTGGAAATGTTTTCACTTTTACTCCACTCAATGTGATATTAGCTGTGGGTTTGCTGTAGATGGATGGCCTCTATCAGTTTAAGAAATGTCCCTTCTATGTCTATTAAGTGTTTTGATCTTGAAAGGATGCTGGATACTATCAAAGGCTTTTTCTGCATCAATTGAGAGAATCATATGCTCTTTGTTTCTCATTTCATTGATGTGATGTATTATATTTATAGATTTGCATATGTTCACCAAGCCTGTAACCCTGGAATATAACCAACTTAATCATGGTGTATACTTTTTTTGATGTGTTGTTGAATTCTGTTTGCTAAGATCTTATTGAATATTTTTGCATTGCTGTTCATTAATGATATTGGTCTGTTATTATCTTTCTCTGTTGGATCCTTTCCTGTTTGGGGGATCAGGGTGATATTTGCTTTGTAGAATGTGTTGGGAAGTATTCCTTCTTTTTCTATGCTTTGAAAAAGGTTGCATAATATAGGTACTAGTTCTTCTTTAAAGGTTTGATAGAATTTGGATGTGAAGCCGTCTGCTCCTGGACTTTTCTTTTTGGAGAAATTTCATATTGTTGATGCTATTTCAGTGATTGATACAGGTCTATTCATGATTTCTGATTCTTTCTGGTTGAGTCTAGGAAGGTGGCGTGATTCAGGCATTGGTCCATTTCCTTCAGATATTCATATTTCTGAGAATAGAGTTTTCTGTAGTAATCATTGAGGATTTTTTTAATTCCTGGGGTGTGTGTTGTTATTTCTCCTTTATAGTTTGTGATAGAAGATATTATATATTTTACTTTTCTGTTTCTGGTTAGGTTGGCCAGAGGTTTATCGATTTTATTAATCTTTTCAAAAAACCAACTTTTTGTTTCGTTGATTTTCTGAATGATTCTTTTCTTTTCAGTTTCACCCAGGACCATTTGTTAAATAGGGAATCTTGCTCCCAATCTATATTTTTGATGGACATATCATAGATCAAATGAAGATAAGTGTCTGGGTTCATCTCTTGGTTTTCTATTCTGTTTCATACATCTACCTTTCTATTTTTGTGTTGGTATGCTTTTTTGATCACTATAGATTTATAGTATAGTTTGAAGTCTGGTAGCGTCATTTCTCCTGATTTGTTTTTGTTTCTGAGTAATGTCTTGAGTATGGTTATTCGAGGTTTTTTCTGGTTCAGTATAAAACTAAGCACTGTTTTCTTCGGATCTTTAAAGTATGACACTGGTGCTTTGGTAGGAATTGCATTAAATTTGTATATTACTTTGGGTAATATGGACATTTGAACAATGTTGATTCTTCTCAGCCATGAGCATGGTATGTTTTTCCATTTGTTAACATCTTCAGCTGTTTCTTTTCTCAGAGTTTTATAGTTCTCATTGTAGAGCTCTTTCATGTCCTTTCTTAGGTAAATTCCCAAATATTTCATCCTCTTTGGCACTACCACAAAAGAAATAGAGTGCTTGACTGTTTTCAGCTTGACTATTATTGGTATAGATAAAAGCTTCTGATTTGTGAGTGTTGATTTTGTATCCTGAGACACTACTTATTCCTTGATCACTTCTAAGAGTTTTATAGTTGAGTCCCTGGGGTTTTCCAGGTATAAAGTCATATCATCAGCAAAGAGTGAGAGTTTCATCTCCTCTGACCCTATTTGAATACCCTTGATCACCTTCTCTGTTGCCTGATTGCAATGGCTAAGACTTCCATTACAATGTTAAAAAGCAGTAGAGACAATGGGCAACTTTGCCTGGTTCCTGATCTGAGTGGAAATATTTTCAATTTTATGCCATTCAATAAGGTATTGGCTGTGGGTTTGCTGTAGACAGCCTCCATCAGTTTAAGAAAAGTCCCTTCTATACTTATTTTCTTAAATGTTTTGCTCATGAAAGGATGCTGGATATTGCCAAAACCTTTTTCTGCATCCATTGAGAGAATCATATGGTTTTGTTTTTTTTTTTTATTTTGTTTATGTGATGGATTATATTTATAGATTTACGTATATTGAACCAACCTTGAGACCCTGGGATAAAACCCACTTGGTCATGGTGTGTAATTTGTTTGACGTGTTTCTGGATTCTATTTGCTAGGATCTTTTTGTTGTTGCTGTTGTTGTTTTTGTTGCAGTTTTTGGCCAGGGCCAGGTTTGAACCTTCTGCCTTTGGTATATGGGGCTAGCACCCTACTCCTTGAGCCACACATGCTGCCCTATTTGCTAGAATCTTATTGAATATTTTTGCATCTATATTCATTAAAGATATTGGCCTATAATTTTATTTTCTTGTTGGGTCTTTTCCTGGTTTAGGGATCAGGGTGAATTCTGCATCATAGAATGTGTTGAGAATATTTCTTCTTTTTCTATATTTTGGAAAAGGTTAAGTAATATAGGTACTAGTTCCTCTTTAAAGGTTTGGTAGATCTGATGTGAAGCCATCTGGTCCCAGACTGTTCTTTTTATGGGAGATTTCGTATAGTTGCTTCTAGTTTAGTAGCAAAACTATGGGAGATTTCGTATAGTTGCTTCTAGTGTAATCATCAGAGAAATGCAAATCAAAACCCCTTTGAGATGCCACCTAATTCCAGTGAGATTATCCCACATCCCAAAATTCCAAATCCGCAGATGCTGGTATGAATGTGGAGAGAAGGGAACACTTTTGCACTGCTAGTGGGATTGCAAACTAATACAGCCTCTGTAGAAAGAAGTATGGAGAATTCTGAAAGAACTAAAATTGGACTTTCTGTTTGATCCTACAATCCCATTATTAAATAAGTCTACTGAGAAGGAAAAAAAAAATCATTTTACCACAAGGACATTTACTCTAGAATGTTTATTGGAGTTAAATTCCCAATTGCCAAGACATGGACTCTACCCAAGTGCTGCCTGTCAATCCATGAATGGATTAACAAACTATCGTATATGTATATCATGGAGCATTAGTCAGTCATAAGAAAAGAAAGAATGGGGGAAAAGTAGGTAATGTATTCATATTACTAATATGAAACCAATATATAAAGAACTATATACCCACACAAGAGAGAAACTCAAGTATAGCCTAGGGACGGAAAAGGGGAAGAAGGAGGGTGATGGGCAGGAATCTCGCCTAGTGTGCACAGTGTGAGGCTGGTCAGCATGCCCTGGATGAAGAGCTTTATCTTAGAACTGAAAACAATGTAACCTAAATATTTCTACCCTCATGTCAATCTGAAATAAACAATAAAAATGAAAAGAAATTAAAACATATTTGCAGGTGGTGTATGTATGGGGACCAACAGTGAGAAGCGCTATTTGAGGCACATTCTTACTGCTGCTGATGAGTTTTGCAAATAGCTGTTGGAAACCAGTTCTGACCAATAAGATGGAAAGGGAAGGTCTTTGTAACGTGACTTTTTCAAGGTGTTTCTTTTGAACATTGTCATGTGTTGGTATGAATCTTACGATTGTTATGACTGCCTTGATAAAGACCCACAAATACAGCTAGCATTTGAAATGTAGATGAGAGATGGAAAGAAACCTAATCCTTGATTATGTCTGTCATCTATTGAATTAGTTAGCAGTAGCATCTTTTGTTTCTTTATAGTTTGAATTATACCCCAAAAAATTTTGAGCTCTGAATTATAACTGGGAGCTTGTATACTGCTACAGGCTGAGAGAAAAATTTAGTGGTTACTAAATTACTAGTCTCTACCAGGTTGTCTCAGTCCATTTTCTGACTAAATCCCAGAATACCTGAGACTGGGTAATTTATAAAGAAAGGTTTATTTTTGCTAGGAAATCCAAGAGCGGGTGGCCACATCTGGCCAGCTGAGGAGGGTGTCTTGTTTATGAGTTGGTAGAGAAGCAGAAAGGGAAGTGGGTGCGTATGAAAGGGGTAAAACACCAAGGGTGGAATGTAACCTGGTTCTGTGTGCCCTCAGTGAATCCCCAACAATTAAGAAAAAAAAAAAAAGAAAGAAAGAAAGAAAACACCAGGAGAATTGCTTTATAACCGCCTTTTTGTGGTAACTCATCCAGTCCTGAGATAGCAAGAACTCACACCTTGAGAATTAACCCAGTCTTGCTGGGTAGGGTGGTGCTACTCAGGAGGCTGAGGCAGGAGGGTTACTTGAACCCAGGAGCAGGAATGCAAGGCCAGTTTGGGTAACACAGCAAGACCTTGTCACTATCAAAACAAATAATAATAATAATTAACCTTGTCCCTCTTAACAACCTTATCACTTCTTAAAGACACACTGCGCTGGTGACCAGATTTTCAAGACATGAACTCTGGGGTACAAACTCAAACCATAGAACATGTTTTGCTAATGTATCTCTGATATCAGAGCAGCAAAAATAAATCTCTATAATGAACATATTGGTATGTATAACTATTTCCCACAGGTTAGATTTCATTTACTTAGGTTAAGATCCTAGAGTAGTTGATGTTATTATTGCTTTTGCGTCCTCAAATTGCTTTCCCAACATATGTGTCTACAGTGTAAGCAGCAATAAGTATTTTTTATCTTATAATTGGATTTTAGTTTATGGATTGTTTGCTAATGACATGTTGTTATAATTCCCCATTTTCATTTTTCTTTACTGAACTTAATGATCATTTCTCCATGTTTTTATTCATCAGTTATATTTCTTTCTTAGGAAATTATCTCATTATGTCTTTTGTACCACAGTTTAGTAGCTGTGGAACTTGGGAAAGTTATAGTTACTAAAATGAGAGATAATAAATAATACCCACACGTTAGAATTAGTGTGAGGTTAAAATGAGATATTATTTCTAAAGTTCTCTGAGTACTTTTGTAATGAAAATATTAGTCCTTTATCACTTTTGCTACAAAAATTTTGTACTGTATTTGTTTCTGTTTTTTAGGAGTATTTATTTTTCACAAAATTGTATTTTAAATTGTATTTAGTCAAATGTCACTTTTTCAATAACTTAAATATAAGAATGTGATAATGGATATATACATGAGTTAATGTAACAATAGTATGAAATAACAAAAATACCATGATAATAGCCAGCACGGGGAAAACATTTTTAATCAAATGTTTTTTCCTTTTTTTTTTTTTTTGAGACAGTCTCACTTTGTCTCCCTCTGTAGAGTGCTATGGTGTCAAGGCTCACAACCACCTCAAACTCTTGGGCTTAGGTGATCCTCTTGCCTCAGCCTCTCCAGTAGCTGGGACTAATAGGAGCCCACCACAACACAGGCCTACAGGATCTTGCTCTTGCTCTAGGCTCAGGCTGGTCTCAAACATCTGAGCTCAAGCAATCCACCGATCTCAGCCTCCCAAAGTGCTAGGATTATAGGCATGAGCCACTGCACCTGGTCCCAATCAAGTGCTTCTTTATAGATGTTAAAGATCTCTATAAGGAGAATTATCAAACTTTGAGAAAGGAAATAGCAGACGATGTCAACAAATGGAAGAGCTTACTATGCTCATGGCTGGGAACAACACTGTTAAAATGTGTATACTACCCAAAGCAATCTATAGATTTAATGCAATCCCCATCAAAGCACCAGTATCATACTTTAAAGATCTTGAAAAAATAGCACTTTGATTCATATGGAACCAGAAAAAATCCTGAATAATACAGTTCTTAGAAATAAAAACAAATCTGGAGGCATCATGTTTCCAGACTTCAGGTTATATTACAAGGCTATAATGATTAAAATAGCATGATACTGGCACAAAAGTAGAGACATAGATCTATGGAATTGGATAGAGAATGTAGAGATGAACCCAGCCATATACCATCATTTAATCTTTGATAACAAAAAGCCTAACAAAAGGCTGTGACACCATGGGACTCTACAGAGGGAGACAAAAACATGCAATGGGGAAAAGAATCCTTATTTAACAAATGGTGCTGGGAGAACTGGTTATCCACATACAGAAGACTAAAACTAGACCTGCACCTCTTAACACTGACAAAAATTGATTCTTATTGAATAAAAGATTTAAATTTAAGACATGAAACAATAAAACTTCTAGAATAGAGTGTGGAGAAAACACTTGAAGATATTGGACTGGGAAAAAACTTTATGAGGAAGACTCCCCTCCTCGACCCCCTCCCCCCCAACAATTGCATCAGCACCAAAAATAAATAACTGGGAATTGATCAAGCTAAAAAGCTTTTGCACAGCTTAACAGAGCAAACAGCCCTCAGAATTGGAGAAGATTTTTGCATGTTATGAAACTGACAAAGGCCTGATAACTAGAATCTACAGAGAACTCAAATTAAACAGTAAGAAAAGTGCAAACATCCCTCTCTGTAAGTGGGCAGGAGATTTGAACAGAAACTTCTCCGAGGATGACAGACAAAAGGCCAAAAAACACATGAAAAAAGCCTCATTGTCTTTAATCATCAGAGAAATGCAAATCAAAACCACTCTAAGATATCACCTAACCCCTGAAAGATTAGCCCACATCATAGAGTTCCAAAACACCAGATTCTGGCATGGATATAGACAGAAGGGACCACTTTTACACTGCTGGTGGAATTACAAACTAATACAGTCCTTTTGGAGAGAAGTTGGAGAATCCTCAAAGATCAAAAGTAGACCTTCTATTTGACCCTGTGTAAACCCATTATTGGGTATCTACTTAGAAGAACAAAAATCATTTTACTACAAAGACATTGCAACTCAATTCATAATTGCCCAGACATGGAAGCAACCTAAGTGTCTGTCAACCCATGAATGGATCGACAAACTGGTATACGTATACCATGGAATATTATTCAGCCATTAAAAAAGATGGAGATTTTACAACTTTTACATTTACCTGGATGGAGTTGAAATACATTTTTCTTAGTAAAGTATTACAAGAATAGAAAAATAAATATCCAGTGTACTCCATATTAATATGAAATCAGTGTATAAACTATTACATATTACTATTTATTCCTAAGAACAATAAAACACTATTATAGTCCAGTTCGGGGGGTAGAGGGAAATGGGAGGGGGAAGGGGGAGGACGTATGGCAGAAGGAGGGAGGGCATGAGGCGGGATCTCACCTAATGTGCACCTTATGAGGGTGTATAACACACCCCCTGGGTGAGGGAGGTTCTTCTACAAACTTTACCGTGGAACTTTACCCTGGAAGTATGAACAATGTAACCTAAATATTGTACCCTCATATTAATTTGAACAAAGTTTTAAAAAGATGAAATAAAACCAAGTGTTTCTTTATGTCTTCATGTTTATTATGTACTCTTTAAGCCAGTTTGCCTAATGTCAGATTTCTTTTTTAAAAATACAATGTCACAGGTAAAGTCTTTATTTTCAATCAAGTCATTGGTTTGGAAACAGTTGCCAGTTTAATAGCAGAGGGAAAAAGTCACAAGATTAAAAAGCCATAAAGTATCTAGCCTATCAAAGTTGATTCTATTTTATTTTTCTTCCAGAAACATGATCAGGGACAAGTTCTCTTGGATATAGTCTTCAAGCATCTTGATTTGACTGAGCAAGACTATTTTGGTTTACAGTTGGCTGATGATTCTACAGATAACCCCGTAAGTTTAAGCTGTTGTCTTTTCATTTTTACTTTAGTTTTTCTCTCTGCTTAAAATATAAAGTCCTTTCTGATTTTTATAATATTCACTAATTTAATGATTTTTTTACTTTGAGATTACTCTCTTGCCTTTGTTCTCCTTCTCTTGATGTTTTAATCTAACAGATTATTGCCTTTAAGATTTCCATAATTACAAGTCAGATAGTGCCAATTCTGTTCATTTTTTGTTAATTATGTCTCAAGCAATTGAAAAGTAAATCTAGTTTATGCCTTTTAACTTAAACAGAGAAAACTGGACATAAAGGTTAAACTATATTTTTTATATAAAAGACATATAAATGGCTGTGCACAAAAATAATTTTTAATGATGCTTCTGAAAAACTTTTTCTAATAAAAATTACTAATTTGTGGAGAGTAAATTTTCCATATTTCCATAGAAAACCACCCAGATGAGATAGAGATTAAATCTCAGAGCTGTACAAGTCTTTGGCATTAAGCTCCTTGGGTTTTTATCCCTTATTCTTCAGTAAATATAATCATGATTTTTTTTTTTTTTTTTTTTTTTTTTTGAGACTGAGTCTTACTATGTGGCCCTTGGTAGTAGAGTTCTGTGGTATCATAGCTCATAGCAACCTCCAACTCTTGGACTCAAGCAATTCTCCTGCCTCCGCCTCCCAAGTAGCTGGGACTACAGGCGCCCACCACAATGTCCAGCTATTTTTAAAGACAAAGTTTCTCTCTGTCTCAGACTGGTTTGAACCTGTGAGCTCAGGCAGTCCACCCACCTCAGCCACCCAGAGTGCTAGGATTATAGGCATGAGCCACTGCACCCAGCCTAAAATCAAGATTCTTTTGATTAGAAAGCCCATGTCACAGAAATAGAAAATAGCATGTGATGAATAATAGAAATGTTTACTCTGGCAGTTAAGCACTATAAAATATGCTAAAGAAGTATAATTTACTGTGAACCTAGGTGAAGGATGTACCAGAAAATTCTGATTCGGTTCTTTGCAAATTTATGTTTACACACTAAGGGACTTCTATGGAAAAAAATGATACACTTTTGAGTATCGTAGAACTATTCTTGTTTATTTTCTTTGTTTTTTGAGACAGAGTCTCACTGTTGCCTTAGGCTAGAGTGCCATGGCATTATCCTAGTCACGGCAACCTCAAGTCTCCTGAGCTCAAATGATCCTCCTGCCTCAAACTCCTAAGTAGCTGGGACTACCAGTACCCACCACATGCCTGACTAATTTTAATGTTTTCAGTAAAGATGGGATCTTGCTCTTGCTCTCGCTCAGGTTTATCTGGAATGCCTGAGCTCAAACGATTCTCCCACCTTGGCCTCCCAAAGTGCTAGGATTATAGGTGTGAGCCACCATGCCCCTCCCAGACTGTCCATTTTATAGATTATACTTTGTATAGTTTAGACAAATTGGGAGGCTGATCTTTCTGTCTCTCATAATTGGGATCCTAGTTCTCTGAATGATTATTTACTGTAAATACAAAACATTAAATACTACTCATTTTTCTTTGTAACATTTACTGATTTTGTATTAAAAGCCAGCCATGGAAAAATATGATATTCTGAATAAAAATAAAGCAATGGTCAGCTAGTCTCAATGAAAATAAATGCTTTTATATTGAACTTGTCTTTATAAATGACTTGCACTTCTTCAAGGACCTAGAGTTGTATTGTTATTTCTTGATAAATAAACTCATAAAATTGGAAATGAATAGAAATGTCAGCAATGCAACTTTTTTGCAGAAGGGTAAATTGTGAGCCAAGTAAATACCTGATAACTGTTACTTCTCAGTATATAAGGCATTGAGAGAGGAAAAAAAACCAGGATAATTCTTAGATTATCTTGCTGACCCTCATGACTCTGTAGCCACAGGCCTGGCATTGGATTGGAGAAGTGAGAAGACAATAGAAGAAAAGGAAACCAGCTACTCTTAATAACTGCCATGAGTATGAAAACCATCATTTCTAACGAAGTATTCCAGAAGGACTAATATTAAGATCACATACTCTGTAAGAGATAAAATTTCTAGGTGGTGTGTGGTGGCTCATGCTTGTAATCCTAGCATGTGTGGAGGCTTTGAGGTGGAAGGATTACTCCATTCCCGGAGTGTGTGGCCTTGCCTCTACTAAAAATAGAGTTAGCCAGCTGTGGTGGTGTGTGCCTGCAGTATAGCTAATTGGAAGGCTAAGGTGGGAGAATCACAATCACTTGCGCCTAGCGGTCTGAGGTTGCAGTGAGGTATGATGACTGCACTGCACTCTAGGCCATCGACTGAGCAAGACTGTGTCTTAAAAACAAAAGAAAACTATCATTTAAATTTATCTACTAAAAGACATTCCTTTTTATCGTTTTAGTCAGGGTTCTAAGTGTGCCCATCACCGAGATACTGTTCGTTGCACTTGTTAGTGGGTTTTTGCCCAAACCCCCATGCTTGATTTCTACTCAGTTTTACTTCTCTTTGTGCACATGCGTGCTCATTGGCTAGTTCCAATGTAATAGCAAGTGTATGTAGCATTTGTTTTTCCATCCTTTAGATACTTTGCTTAGGATGATACTCTTAGTGGCTGAGTAGCATTCCACAGTACACATATATCACATTTTATTGGTAACTCATATTTAAAAGACATTTTTACTCTTCACCTAATTACACTAAGACTAATGTGACAAGGCAGAGGTATTAGTATGAGCTAAATTGATCCTTTTGCTAGCTCCTACTCTTTCCTACTTCCTTTTCTTTCTTGAGCATATCTTCTTAGATAAGGTATATTTCTAAGGTAGTGCCTGTGGCTCAGTGGGTAGGGCACCCGTCACTTACACCCAGGCTGGTGGGTTCAAACCTGGCTGAGCCAGCTAAACAACAGTGACAACTGCAACAAAAAAGTAGCCAGGCATTGTGGCAGGCGCCTTTAGTCCCAGCTATTTGGGAGGCTGAGGCAAGAGAATTGCTTAAGCCCAAGAGTTTGCTGTGAGCTGTGATGACACAGCACTCAACCAAGGGCGACAAAGTGAGACTCTGTCTCAAAAAAAAAAAAAATAAAAAATAAAAAATAAAAAATACACACACACATATATTTCTAATTCCAAGGGTCTAATTGCTATGATAAAAAATTTTTCCAGAGTTTTAAAGACCCAAAAGCTTTAATCTAGTCTAACACCCTCATTTTTCTTTTTTTATTATTATTGTTTTTTATTAAATCATAACTTTGTACATTGATGCATTTATGGGGTTCAGTGTACTATTTTGACATACAATGTGAAATGCTTACATTGAACTAAGTAACACGTCCATCACAAACATACTCATTTCTTAATAGTTTTGAAATGTACCATTGCATCATCACATTAGGTGAGGTCCCTCCAAATACCCTCCCTCCTCCCATATCACCCCCCCTCTCCCCTCTCTCTCCTCTTTCTTTCTACTTTCTGGACTATAATTATGTTTTACCATTCATATGAATGTGTAGGTGATTATATATTGACTTCAAATTAGTATTGAGTACATTGGATACTTTTTTTCCTTCTTGAGATACTTTACTAAGAAGAATATGTTCCAGCTCATCCAGGTAAACATAAAAGGCATGAAGTCTCCATATTTTTATGGCTGCATAGTATTCCATGGTGTACATATACCACAATTTGTTAATCCATTCACGTGTTGATGGGCGCTTGGGCCATTTCCATGTCTTGGCAATTATGAATTGAGCTGCAGTAAACATTCTGGTGCAAATGTCTTCGTTGTAAAATAATTTTTGCCCATCTGGGTATATACCTAATAGAGGAATTGCAGGATCGAACGGTAGGTCTACTTTTAGTTCCTTGAGTGTTCTCCAAACTTCTTTCCAAAAAGGTCGTATTAGCTTGCATTCCCACCAGCAACACCCTCATTTTTTATGAGACATTATTTCAAATTTAAAGGGATAAAACCCAAGTCATTTCTTGGCATTAATGAAACTAGTGGCTAGGGCTCCTAATTCCCAGACTTGGATGCCAGTCTCATCCATTACACTACAATTTCAATATTTAAGTACTGGAAAGAATTCGTGAGATGCCAAAATGCATCCACGGAAGGACCTTTAGAAGATAAATCCTGTAAGTAATGTCCTATTTCTGTGTTATCAGTGTGAAACTATTAATGCTTTGAGAATAATTAATAGTCTGAAGGAAAGGGATGATATAGATTCATGTAATTTACAAAGAAACCGCTTACTAAGGAGAAGAGGTATCTATCCAATAAAATTATCTTTAGTTACCAAAAGGTATTTGAAAAGATTCTAAGAGAATTTTCATCTATGTTAAGTTTGGAGTTTTTTAAGTTTAAAACTTATCTTTGTATACACATGTTTTATATATTACTATTTTCAGAGGATCAGAACTATTCTTTTAGGCCCATAGACATTGAATTTAATTTATTCAGACTTACAATCGATAAACTAAAAAGGCACCTAGCTTTTTGGGGTTTTTTTGTTTTGTTTTTTTGTTTGAGACAGAGTCTCAAGCTGTAGCCCTAGGTAGAGTGCTATGGCATCACAGCTCACAGCAAACCTCCAACTCCTGGGCTTAAGTGATTCTCTTGCCTCATCCTCCCAAGTAGCTGGGACTACAAGCTCCCACCACAACACCCAGCTATTTTTTGGTTATAGTTGTCGTCGTTTGGCAGGCCCAGGCTGGATTCAAACTCGCCAGCTCTGGTGTATGTGGCTGGCACCTTAGCCACTTGAGCTACAGGCGTCAAAACCAAGCTTTTTGTTTTTATCTTATATATAACAAATACAGGGTCATAGCTGACTGTCCTTTTCTTTAGAATCTTCCTTGGTAATGAATTCCAGTGCAAGAAACAAAATTAAGAACATTAAATTTTGACTTTTTTGAAATTTCTCATATTTTAATTTAAAATCTATTTAATGCAGCTTTAGCTTTTATAAAGCATAATGTCTTGTATAATAGTAAATTCAGCAAATGTATATTGAATGTATGAGGAAAATAATAATGTGGTTATAATTCATTATACTTAATTTCTTTAATTTTATAACCAGTTAAAGTTTCCTTATTGGTCATCATCAGCATGCTGTTTATCAGAGGCTTGAGATTATATTATTCCTGTGCATTTAATTTCTTCTCCCCCAAATTGAAATATATTGCCTTGCAGTAGGACAAGAGGCTGAGTATCAATTTCTTTTAGCTTAATCTTTCTGCAGGTTTATTCTTTTAAGAGTTTGTATTTACTAGTTTATTCTTTTCATATCCATTAACCTCGTGTTTTTTAAACAGGAACTTGCATGAGAATCACCTGAAAGGCTTCTTAAGCATCTTTGGTAGCATGTTAAATGTTTGGGGAGGTTTTTTTGCCTTTGTTCTCCTTTAACTGTGTTGCATTTCGGGAGGGAATGACAAGGGGACCTGGAGTATGGAGCAGTGTTTCAGAAAGAAGCAGGAACATTATGTAAAGATCCAGAGTGAAGAGGCAGGAATGCTGAATTTGGGTAACTGAAATAAAGTTTCAATTAATATGTTAGTATGTCTGGTATACAGAGCAAGAGAAGGGAGTAGAAGATGAGGTTAGAGAACATTCTCCTTAGTTAAGTATCACAAGAATGGAAAAGCAAGTATCCAGTGTACTCAACACTAACATGAAGCCAGTAGATAAAAAAAAATACACACCTGCACAAGAGAAGAACTCAATTAAATTCCAGTTGGAGGAAGGTGATTGGTGTATTCTCACATAACAGGTACATGCTGGTACATGGCACCCCTCCTGGGTGAGAGGCACAAGGACAACAGGACCTTACCTAATAAATGCAAACAATGTAACCTAATTGTTGGTAGCTTTCTATTAATCTGAAATTTTAAAAAATGAGGTTTGAGCAGTATATGAGATCCTAAAGTGCCTTTTAGAGTCGGATTATAGTGGAACTAGTGAATAGACAGTTGGAGATTGTTGTAATAACAAAGTTACCAGGAAAAGTAGTGGCTGGTTGTGGGGAATGAAGAAAAGTGGATGAGAGCAAGAGAAAATTAGGAGATAAAGTTAATAGGGCTTGTTGATCTGATTAAGGCTGATGGATTTCATAAGGGAAAGACAGAAATCAAACTTAATACAAATTCTGTTTTTGGCAACTTGGTAGATAGAAAAACATCCAGATAAGATAGCATTATTGGTTTTTCTTTTTTAGGTTTTTAATTGTTTATTGCTAGCATATAGAAATGCAGTTAACTTTATCAATTTTGCATTACATACCCTTCCTAAACTCACTGATTAATTCTAGTAGCTTTTTGTAAATTTCATAGGATTTTTCTACACAGATTAACATGTAGCTACATGGTAAATTACATTGATTTTTTTTTTCAAAATTTAAACTTTCTTATCCAAGGGGTTTGGATACTTTGCAGAGTTTGGGGAAAAAAACTACACTCTGTAAAATAATTTAAAGAGGTTTATTCGGAGCCAAATACAACTGACCCAATTTTGGAGCTATGTAAAGAAGGTCCTGAGAAAGTGTGCCCAAGGGGACTGAGTTAGTTTGGTTTTATGCTGCAGGAATTGCCAATATAATCATAAATCAATACATGGTTTGCCCTGAAGGAGTGAGACATCTCGAGGCTGGGGGCTTACATGTTATAGGTTAGTGTTAGACATTCTTCAATTTGTAATTCGTTAAAGGAGTAAAGCTTTATCTAAAAACAGAGTTAGTAGAAAGTATATTGTAAGTTAAAGAATTCTGCTAATCATAAAGCAAGCCACAATATACTGACTCAAAGTGATCTGTAAAGATTGATGGCCTGCAGGTGCGACTTAACTTTGCCTAGCATGGACTTAGGTCCTATTTATAGTTTAGTATCTTATTGCTCCGAATGATCTCTTTTGTCAGTCATATGATCTCTATTATACCATTTATGCTGGTCAGTTGTGTTTAAACTTCAAAAGGTAGTATAATGAGGCATGTTTAACTTCTCTTTCTATCATGGCTACAAACTCAGTTTTAAGGTTTTTCTATGGTTTCCTTGGCCCAGGTTAGAGGGTCCATTCATTAGGTGGTGATAGAGGGGGCTTTCATATTTTATCTTAGTTTACATAGTTGATTGTATATCAACCTTGTATCCAGAGACTCACTAAATTTACATTACTTCTAGTAGTTTTTTTTCGTTATTTCCTTAGAAAATCCTAAGGAAATGATGAAAAATACTATTAGAAGTAATGCCATTTGCAGATAGGGACAGTTTTACTTCTTCATTTCCAGTCTTGATTCTTTTTCTTTTTCTCATTTTTTTCTTTCATTATTGCACTAGCTGAGATCACCAGGACAACAATCAATAGAAGTGATAGGAGCACACTACCTTGTTTTATTCCCTGTCGGAGGGGAGAGTATCCAGTGCTTCATTATTAAGCATGCTGTTGGGGGTGGTTTTTTTTTTTTTCTTAAATCAATGTAATTGATACATAATTTACATAGAATGAAATTCATAATGATAACTCAGCAAACTTGGAAAAGAAAGGAAACTTCACTATGATAAAGGACGTCTACTAAACACTAATAAATGCATGAGGGAAGTGTCCCTACACATCCACTAGAACCGTTAAAATTTCTTTCAATACCAGGTTGTTGACAAGGATATGGAATAACTGAAAAAAATTGCTTGTAGGAATATTTAAAAAGATATAATCATTTTGAAAAATAGTTTGGCAGTTTCTTATCACGTTAAATGTAGATTTAATATATATCACCCAGCAATCCCACTTTTAGCTATTTATCCAAAAGAAATAAAAATGTCGCATAAAGCCTTATGTACAAATGAATAGCTTTATTCATAATAGTCCAAACATGGATTAACCAAAATGTCCATCAATAAGCAAAGGGATGAACAGTAATTGCCGTATATCTATCTGCGCAGTGGAACCTTATACGATTTCATCTAAAATTATAGAATAAGCAAAACCAACATACAGTGACCAAAAGTGATTGCCTGGGATTTGGAACTGATTGCAAAGAACATTTTAGTGTAATAGAAATAGCTGATTGTGATGGCTGCGTACATTTATCACAACTTAAATTGTATATTGAAAATGGGTACAGTTGATCTGGCCGGACCTACAGTCTATACATATTCTGTTTTCATTTTGGGGAGCAGTATCTTGACTCATTTCTCTTAAGATTCCAGCAGCTGCCTTGTCAAGAGCTATATGAAAGCAGTATAAAACTTTCTAGGAAGAGACAACAGAAATCATGACTAAATGGACACATACCATGCTGATGATAAAGATCACATTGTTAAGATCTCAGTACTGTTTCAATTTCATTGGTAAATTCAGTGCAGTTGCTAGTCAAAATTTGGACTGAATTTTTTAGGGGGAATGAGTAAATTGGACATGATCTTCAACATTATCTGAAAGAAAATCTGGAGGAACATACCCAGGTGTGTAAAATAATAGTTTTAAAATACTTGTCTTAACAAATATAAAAATATCGTATGATGATAGAGTATTTAAAATAATATGGTATTATATAGACATAAATCAATGGGGTAGAGAAACAGCCCAAGAGTAGATTTTTAGCTATGTGTATGAAAACAATCTATTATAATGGTGGCATTCAAATCAGGAAAGGTGTTGGAGCACTTGGTTGAAGCTGGAATAAAACATATTTAGATTCCTAATTGGCAGTCCTTGGGTTACAAACAAGACATATGTAGGTTCTATAGTTTGTTCTTAAGTTGAATTTGTATGTAAGTTGGGACAAATAAATTTACCTATTACCCATAATAGCCTCCGTTTGTAAGGACAAGTACATCAGTCAAATGTTTGTAATTTGGGGATTGCCTGTATTCAATGAGAAATATTTTAAAGAAAGGTAAAAACAAAGCTACAAACTAGAGGGGAATATTTATGACATAAGTAACAAATTGCTAAAATCTAGATTATGTAAAAGAGTTTCTACAAATAATAATAAGTCAGATAACCCAGTAGAGAGATGGGGAGACAGCATGAACAGAAGAGTAAATATTTGGGGGTGGGGGAAGAGGGTGACACCTCATGCCTAGAAATTCATGATCAGTTGGTATATTCAGACTTTAATATTTTTTTTAACTTTTAATTATCCCTTTTCTTTCAGTCTGTATGTGTCTTTAAAGATAAAGTGCATTTCTTATAGGCAGCATATGCTTGGATCATGATATTTGTCCATATAGCCAGTCTGTGTCTTTTAAGTGGATATTATAATTCATTTACATTCAGGGTTATTATTGATATGTGGGTTTTTGTTCTTATTATATTGTTAGTTGTTTTCTGCTTGTTTTGTATATTCTTCCTTTCTTTTTCTCTTATTGTTTGTCATTGTGGTTTGGTGGTTTTCTATAGTGGTATCATTTGGCGTCATTTGAGTCTTTTCCTCATCTCTGTGTTTGATTTACCAGTGATTTTTATACTTTCACATATTTTCATGATAGTTAATGTCATCCTTTTCATCCAGGTTCAGAACTTCTGTGAGCATTTCTTACAGGGCCTATCTAGTGGTCATGAATTCTCTCAGCTTTTCCTTGTCTGGGAAAAACTTTATTTCTCCTTCACTTATGAAGGATAATTTTCCTAGATACAGTAGTACATGAATCTAGGCACCTGTTCTTTTCTTTCCATACTTTGAATTTATCATCCTGTTCTCTTCTGACCAGTAAGGTTTCTGCTGAGAAAATTCACTATTAGTTTTACAGGGTTTCCTTTGTAGGGGACTAAATGCTTTTCCCTTATTGTTTTTAGAATTCCTTTTGTCTTTGACTTCAGAAGTTTGGTTATAATTTGCTAGGGAGAAAACCTTTTTGCATTGTGTCAGTTTGTGAATCTCAGGACCTCCTGTATCTAGATGTCTAAATCTCTGCTAAACAGGGAAAGTTCATCTGTTATTTCATTACATAAGTTTTCTAGCCCCTTCCCTCCCCTTTGCCTTTTAAGACCCTGATAATTTGAACATTTCGTTGCTCTTTAATATCTTACTAAAAGTCATGAGGCCTTTACTAATTAATTTTTTGAGATAGTCTCTGTCACCCTGGCTAGAGTGCAGTGCCATCACCCTAGCTTACTGCATCCTCAAACTCCTTGGCTCAAGTAATCCTTCTGCCTCAGACTCACAAGGAGCTGGGACTATAGGTACATGCTGACATGCCTGCCTATACTGTTTTTTGACAGGGTGTTGCTCTTGCTCAGGCTGTTCTTAAACTCCTGACCTTAAGCATTCCTTCTTGGCCTCTGTGAGTACTAGGATTATAGACATTAGCTACCATATCTAGCCAAAAAGATTTTTTAAAATTAATTTTTATCTGACCAGGCTATTACAAAAAGGCCTGTCTTCAAGTTCTGAGAGTCTTTCTTCTGCTTGATCTAGTCTGTTGTTGAAATCTTTGATAAATTAAAAACAATTTTTTACAGCCTATAAACTTAAAAATTTACAATTGATAAGATTGCTAAATTTAGTTTCTTCTCTGTTTTTCCACCTTGTTATGGTAGAGAAAAAGGTGTTTTTTATAATATACACACTTGGAACTGTGATCTTGAAAAGACTAATTGTGTACCAAGCAATAAGAAAGCCCTTCAGATTTCTATGGTTATTGCATTGTAGCGTGCACTTTACCACAGGAAAATTTTCTCTCACACACACACACACACACACACACACACACACACATACATAAAATCATAAGAGATGAAACTATTTGTGGTCTTGATACATCTTGTAACATATCTGGCTTATTTAATCTGAGAATAAAAGGTATATTCACTTCCTGTTGTAGTGCTTTGATGAATCTTAATATGTGACATTTTTGAGACTTCAAAAAAATAATAGCTCTCATTTTCTTCTTTGTCTTCGTCTTCATCATCTTCTTCTTCGTTGTCTTCTTCTTCGTTAACGTCTTCTTGTCTCACTTTGTTGCCCTCAGTAGAGTTTTGTGGCATCATAACTCATAGCAACCTCAAATTCTTGGGCTCAAGTGGTCCTCTTGCCTTAGCCTCCTGAGTAGCTGGGACTAACAGGCACCTGCCACAGTGCCTGGCTATTGTTAGAGATGTGGTCTCATCTTGTTCAGGCTGGTCTCAAACTCCTGAGCTCAGGCAATCCACTCGCCTTGGCCTCCCAGCATGCTAGGATTATAAGCAAGAGCTACTGTGCCCAGCCAATAGCTTTTATTTTATAAAGTCCATTTTCTTTCCCTTTTTGATTTGTTTTTCTTGTGATGAAGTATTGTTTATTATTTATAACTCTACCACCCCCAAACTTTATTTTGAACCTCAAGCATACAGGAAATACAAAAAACTAAACAAACTGAGCTTAAGAAATAAAACATTGTAAGAAAAATGGTGGATCAGGAAGCTCTAGGCCCTTGTTTCCCCATGGAAACTTCAAATAAATAACTACAGACTGACTAAAATTAATTTATAGGTCTGGAAGTCAGTCAGATTTTTAGCAACTAAGCAAATGCTCAGTAAGGAAAAAGCAGCATTCGAATGGTGGGAAATTTTGTGTGGTGTTTCATTGTCACTTGCCCAGCCCTTCCCCAGTATGGCGGTCAAGAGGAAGTGGCCCAGTCTTGATTCCCCCTTTTGGGATGATGGGAACAGAGAAGGATTAATTGCAATGATCTGACCTTTCTGTTAGCTGCCCAGGAGACTAGCTGCTTTTAGTCTCACCTGACCTGAAGCTTTAACAGGTAACAGAAACTTAGTTTGAATTTTAGATTAGACACCACAGAAAGCAGTCTGTGAAAACCGAAGGAGGACTGTAGATCTATGCACCCTTGCTAGGTAAGAGGAATATAAACTGAAACATTTAAGGACTCAAGAAAAAGCTTGTGAGTCTCTTTGAGAAATTAAGAAATTTAAAAGCAGCCAGAGGAAGTGGGAGGATGATAAATCACACACATAAGCCTAGAAAGGATGAATGCCCAGAAAAGACTAGAGAAGACCTGAAGGCTGATCTCAGGTTCCAGGGCTTGGTAATTACAGAATATCTTCTACATCAGTCTGCAAAGACTATCTGGCTGTTTTTCCAGATGCCAAATTTTCTTTTTTCTTTTTCTTTCTGTTTAGGAATATAAAACTGTTTATTGACTACTGTTCACTATTATTTACAATAAAGTAAACATTACTCATTTGGATAGCATTCTGATTATTATGACCTTTTTTTTATGGCTTCTGCTCAACCAGTAACCCAAATACTGAAAAGTTTGAGTCTACATGTAAAGAATGAGTTGGGGTGAGGAAAAACATGCCGGTCAATAGTTTAGATTACAAAGTTCACACATTTATGTCAACAGGTATGAAACTGCCAACATGGCTTAACCATCTGATTAGGCTTCTGTAAGCCAAGTCTACGAATGGTTTACTAGAGGAATCTTTAAATGACCGTTTAACTAAGTCTTATTTGTTTACCTCATTAGAACACACCAGGATTTGTCTAGTTTCCTCATGCGAGTGGGGAGGTTATTGGTAATGATAAAGCTTTTGCTTTTAGAAATTTTGTAAACACGATCTTGCATTTATATGACTATACATACAGATTCTGACATGGCTTTAAATTATCCATTTAAATTGTTGAATTAAGAATCAGTTATTTAATTGGAAACATTATGGCTTCAGGAAAATTTTCTATTCTTACATTGCTCAGAATGATGGTATTGCAGACACCTTGGCTTACCTGTGATTTTTGTTTTGGTGAATGTTTAAAACAAAGGAAATCTTTTATATATGCATGTTACATATACATATACAGAAACAAATTAAAACAAAAAACTCAGAATGGTCTTTAGGCAAAAAGTTAAACACAAGTTCTTACTGAATAATGGCTATGGAAATTTCCCTTAGCATTTAGAAAAGCTGTTCTCTAATGCAGAGGAAATAATATACTATAGTATCAATTTTTTTTTTTTTCTGATAAAGGAAGAAACTAGAGAAAGCTTTTATTTGTTCAAAGTAACCAGTACTATTGATGCAAGTCCCCCCAACAACTCTCCCAGCACTACTTTCAAAATGAATGTATCAAACTTGATTTATTAGAATATAGTTATTTCTTCACACTTGTCAATCAAAAACCAAGACCCCAGATTATATATATCAATGCAAACAATGCATATATAGCAATGCAAAGAATTACTGAGCTTCATCTTCTAGACAAGAATGCCAAATTAGTCTGTCTTCATAAAAAGCAATAACAATCTGAGGACACTTCATATTTGCCTCTTTTGCCAGCACCAAATCTGCCTCATTTGTCTGTGGCACCAATTATACTTTCAGGATCAAGACCTCTGGCAAAGCCTCTTGGTTTGTCTGCAGCATCTCTTTTCTTCTTTGATTTGCTATCGTCCGATTCACTGTCAGATAAAGATTTTCTCTTTGTACCATCTTCTTCTTTACCAGCTTTTTGAGAATTAAGAAATGCTCCAGCTAACTTTGGACAATCTAAATTTTCTTCAGGTTCCCAAGTATTATCAGCATCTGTAAATCCCTTCCACTTCAGGAAATACTCCACCTTCCCATTACTACTCGTCAATCCACAACTTTTTCCACCACAAATTCTTCAGGCTCTGCCTCTTCAACCTTTTTACTCTTTCCATTCTGCTTCTTTCCCATTTTTTACAATGTAGTTTTATTGGAGGCCATTTTTTATTGCAGACTTGAAGAGCTATCATTCACCAACTCTGAGCTGCTCTGGGTCACAAGTCTCCAGATGCCAAATTTTCAACATAATGGTACAAGGAATGCAAGAAACAGGGAAACTTGGCCCACTCAAAGGAATAAAAACAAATCTCCAAGGATAGCCCCTGTAGAAACACATATGCATTAGATCTATTAGACAAAGAATTCTAAATAACTATCTTCAATATACTTAAAGACGTAAAGGAAAACACAGACTGAAAAATAAAGGAAATCATGAAAACAATATGTTAACTAAATGAGAATTTTAGCAAAGAGGTATTACTTTCACAAAAAGAATCAAACACATTCTGGAGTTGAAAATCAATAGCTGAAGTGACAAATTCACTAGAAGTTTTTAATAGCAGACTCAAAAACACAGAAGAAAGAATCAAAACTTGAAGAAGTTCATTTAAAATTTTCAAGTCTTGAGGAGTGAATAGAAGGGACTTGCAGGACATCATCATGCAGAACAATATATGAATTATATTGCTCCCAGATTTAGGAGAGAAGAAAGGGGCAGAGATAATACTTAAAGAAATAATGGCCAGAACTTTCCAAATTTGTAGAAAATTTTGCATATACAAATACAAGTTCACTGGATTTCAAGTATGATAAAAGAAGAACAAAGAAGACAGTCTTGAAAGCACCAAAATCAAAGTGACTTGTCAGGTACAGTAGATTCTCAATAAAATAATCAGTGAATTTCTTAGTTCAAACCTTGAAGGCTAAAAAATAGTGACAACCAAGAATTTTATATTTGGCAAAGTTGATCTTCAAAAATGAGAGAGAAGGCCAGGTGTGATGGCTCATGCCTATAATCCTAGCACTCTGGGAGGCTGAGATGGGTGGATTGCCCCAGGAGTTTGAGACCAGCCTGAGCCAGAGTGAGACCTCATCTCTAAAAATAGCTGGGCGTTGTGGTGGGCATCTATAGTCCCAGCTACTGGGGAGGCTGAGGCAAGAGGATCACTTGAGCCCAAGAGTTTGAGTTTGTTTTGAGCTATGATGACATCATGGCATTCTACCCAGGGCAAAAGAGTGAGAGACTCTGTGCCAAAAAAAATTTTTTTTAAATGCCATAATTTTAGTATGCCATATTTATCCCCCATGGCAATAACAAAATAGCTGTAGAATATACATAAAAGGAAATACGAGCAAACTGTGTTACTAGAAAAACATCAACTGAACACAAATGAAGGTAGTAATCGAGGAAATGAGGTGGTAGGTACCTGTAGTCTCAGCTACTTGGAAGGCTCGCTTGAGCCTAAAAGTTTGAGAACTATGAGCTATGACATCATGGCACTCTACCAAGGGCAATAAAGTGAGACTCTGTCTCCAAAAAAAAAATGAGGGAGAAATCAAGATATTCCCAGACAAAACTTTGAAGGAGTGAACAACCAGAAATCCTATCCTAAAACAATTGCTAAAGGTAGTCCTTCAAGTTGGAAGGAAAAGATATTAGTAAATCAAAGCCATATAAAAACATAAAGTCCTCCCATAAAGGTAAATACATGAATAATTATTTAAAAAGTATTGTTGTAATTTTGATTTGTAACTTCACTCTTTGTTTCCTACAGTATTTAAAAGACAATGCATAAAGAATAATTACAGACTAGAGCTGGGCTCTGTGGCACGTGCCTATACTCACAGCTATGTGGGAGGCAGAGGCTATGGCGGGATGATCACTTGAGCCAGGGAGTTCAGGTCCAACCTGGGTAACATAGGAAGACCCAGTCTCTTAAAAAAAAAAAATATATATATATATATATATAATCTGTGTTAAAGGATACACAATATGTAATGATATAATTTTTGAATTGGAAGAGCAGAGCTATATAGGTATCATTTTTATATGCAAGTTCTCTAGGTACGGTGGTTCATACCTGTAATCCTAGCACTCTGGGAGGCTGAGGCTGGTGGATTGCTTAAGCTTAGTTCAAGGCCAGCCTAAGCAAGAGGGAGACCCCGTCTAGAAAATCTAGCCAAGCATAGTAGCGGACATCTATAGTTCCAGCTACTGGGGAGACTGAGGCAAGAGGATCACTTGAGCCCAAGAGTTTGAGTTTGTTGTGAGCTATGATGACATCATGACATTCTACCCAGGGCGACAGAGTGAGACTCTGTGTCAAAAAAATTTTTTTTAAATGCCATAATTTTAGTATGCCATATTTATCCCCCATGGCAATAACAAAATAGTTGTAGAATATACATAAAAGGAAATAAGAGCAATCAAACTGTGTCACTACGAAAACATCAACTGAACGCAAATGAAGGTAGTAATAGAGGAAATGAGGTGGCTCACACCTATAATTCTAGCAGTCTGGGAGGCTGAGACGGGCAGATTGCTTGAGTTCAGGAGTTCCAAACCTGCCTGAGCAAGAGCAAGACTCTATCTCTACTAAAAATAGAAAAATTAGCCAGGCATTGTGACGGGTATCTATAGTCCCAGCTACTCAGGAAGCTGAGGCACAAGGATAGCTTGAGCCCAAGAGTTTGATGTTGCTATGAGCTACATTGATGCTAGGGCACTCAATCCCAGGGCAACAGAGTGAGACTCTGTCTTAAAAAAGAAAGAAAAAAAAAACAGGAAATGAGAGACAGAAATGCTAATGACACATAGAAAACAAATAATAAAATTCAAAATGATGTCAGTCTTCTAAATACAAATAGATTAAATTTCTCAGTGGAAGGACCTAGATAAGAATAAAAGGTTTAAAAAAAGGAAAGAAAGAATGAAGAAAAAATATAAGATCTAACTATACGCTGTAAACCACAGACTCATTTTAGATCTAAGGACACACATAAGTGGACACATTTTTCTCAAGTAGGCAGCTCCTGTAAGTCCTGTGCAACAATAGCCTCCTTTCGCCAGTAAGCAGAAGAAAGACTGTCTTTACCCTCCAGTTTCAAGAAGCTATCCTTCTTCTGGTAACAGATTGCATTTCTTGTTTTATTTATTTTATGTGTATATCTATAATTATTTTACAATTGCTTCAAAAGCTAGCTTACGGAACTATTTTGAAATCCTATATTTATGTTCTTTAAAAATATTTAAGCATCCTATTTAAAAAAGAAGATATACATGTTTCTGTAAAAATACAGCAAACTGAGTGCACATTACTAAACATATTGAAGATTTATTTACTGTGTACTAAAAATTTTAATTTTTTTATGAAAGTTAGGAACAACATTACTATGAGTTGGATACTATAATTCTCATTTTATACATAAGAAGATCAAGATGCTGAGAAATGAAATAATTTACCCGTGATCTCAAAACTACTAAATAATAAAATAGTTCTAGGGGTGTACCAAATTCGGTAATGAACAGAGAGGGAACCTGATGAGACTAACCAAGGGAATAGTTAGGAGAAGATGTACTGCTGTAGAAGCAGCCAGTTGGGTAAACCCAGTTCCTGCTCAGGGGCCATGTGGTAAGCAATCAGCAGTGTCTCCCACTAAGTGGGAATACTTGTATTTGAAGAGGTAATCCAATGCCTTCAGTTGGCTGGTGATAGCCAGTGGGATGGGGGAGAACCCCTTTGCCCAAGAGAATAGCTGTTACAGCCTCCTAGCATCTTAGTCTATTACTAACCAACTATTGGGATCAACCTAGATAGGCTAACTGTTCTCCACAAGTAGTCAAACATAAAATATTAACAGAATCTTAAGGCAATTTCATAAAAGATAAGCATTCAATAAAATAGACACCAATATTTGAGGAAGATCAGTACTATGAAAGAGAGGCACGTAAATGAGCAAAAGATTTTTATATAGGAGTGCCGTCTGTGAAGATGGCAGAAATAAAGGCTGGGTGTGGTGGCTTATGCCTACAGCCCTAGCATTCTGGGAGCTGAGGCATAGGATCCCTTGAGCCACAGGAATTTGAGACCAGCCTGAGCAAGAGCAAAAGCAAGACCCTATTTCTACTAAAAATAGAAAAAGTAGCTGGGTGTTACAGCTGGTGCCTGTAGTCCCGGATACTTGGGAGGCTGAAGCAGGAGGAGGATCGTTTACCAACGGTTCTCAACCTGTGGGTCACAACCCCTTTGGGGGTCGAACGACCCTTTCACAGGGGTCGCCTAAGACCATTCTGCATATCAGATATTTACATTACAATTCATAACAGTAGCAAAATTACAGTTATGAAGTAGCTTTGAAAATAATTTTATGGTTGGGGGTCACCACAACATGAAGAACTGTGTTAAAGGGTCACAGCATTAGGAAGGTTGAGAACCTCTGGTTTCAACCCAGGAGTTTGGGGTTGCTGTGAGCTAGGCTGATGCCATGGCACTCTAGCCTGGGGCAACAGGGTGAGACTGTCTCAAAAGCTTAAAAAGATAGCTAAAATAGTGCCAATCTTGGGGATAATAAGATGAAGTGAATTTTTTCATGAAAATTGCAAAAATAGTGCTTGGAACATAATAAGTGCTCAATAAATATTAATACTCACAAACAAAAGAATAAACCTTTAATTTACCTTGGCACAATTAGAGAGGATATTTCATTCATGTGAAGGAAATGATGAAAAATTTCAGAAATTAAAAATTTAATCATCTGAATGAAAGACTGAATGTATTCATTAATAAATGTAGGAAATAAAAATAATATAAGCATATAGAATATTTTAATAAAACTATCAAGTTTGATAGACAATTGCATAATTATATTTTCAAGTACCGACAGAACTTTTCTAGAAAGTGAAGATATGTTAAATTGTAAAAATTTCATTACTACATTTTGGAAGATAAAAAAATGAACTTATTAAATGAAAAAGTGTGTAGAACAAAAAAGATTTTTTTCCAAGAAAAAACAATGAAAAATTGGTTTGTCTTTCAGAAGGTTGGAGATAGAGTTTCATGTCTAAATAGAAATTCCTCCACAGATTGATAGAGTGGATGATGAAATGTCATTCCACATTAACTACCAGTGTTAACTAGTTAATTGTAGTTTCTAATAAAACTATGGCATTTAAAATTCATATACAGTGTCCATAAAGTTCATGTGTAACTTTAAAGTAGACAACTATAGATATCCTATATATTATATTTCTTTTTTTTACTTTTTTTTTTTTTTTTTTTTTTTTGGAAACAGAGTCTGAAACTGCCATCCTGGGTAGAGTGCTGTGGTGTCACAGCTCATAACAACCTCAAACTCTTGGGCTTAAGCAATTCTTTCCTCAGCCTCCCAAGTAGCTGGGACAACAGGTGCCCGCCACAACACCCAGCTATTATTTTTTGTTGTTGTTGTAGTTGTCATTGTTGTTTAACTGGCCTGGCGGGCTTTGGTGTAGATGGCTGATGGTGTAACCACTGTGCTACGGGTGCCGAGCCTGTATCTGATAGTTAAGAAACTTTTCTCAGGCTCGGCGCCCATAGCTCAGCTGTTATAATACTTATTTTCAAGACACTAGAGGTATCAGTATCTTATATAACAGTTACTTATAACAGTTACTAGAGGTAGTTCAACCCAACTTATGTTCTCAAGAGACTTGAAAACATTATGTCTCCACACAAAAATTTGTAATTTTAGAAGCTATGTGTGAGAGTGTCTATTTTTTCCTCACATATATATATGTTGTCAGAACGTCTGGTCTTCGCCAATATTTCTGTTGAAAAGTAACCTGATGTAGATTACTTTTGTATTTCTCCAATTCTGATCGTGATTATCTTTTCTATTTTTTTCTTTTTTGAGACAGAGTCTTACTATGTCATCTTTGGTAGAGTGCCATAGCATCATAGCTCATAGCAACCTCAAACTCTTGGGCTTAAGCAATTCTTTTGCCTCAGCCTCCCAAATAGCTGGGACTACAAGTGCCCACCACAATACCTAGCTAGGTTTTTGTTGTAGTTGTCATTGTTGTTTAGCTGGTCCAGGCCAGGCTCAAAACTGCCAGCTTTAGTGCATGTGGCTGGCAACATAACCACTTGGCACTGAGCCAAGGTGATCTGTTCATATACTTAAAGAAATATGTCATATTAAATGACTAAATGCCATTTATATTTCTTTGTGAATTTCTTATCCATTGCCTATTTTTCTGTAGAACTTTTTTATGTTACCTTTTTTCCTAGTTTTTCAACTTAATGACAGGTTTTTACCTTGAATGCTCTCTTTACTATCTGTATACACTGTCTCGTATTGATACAGTATCACTCTACTTCATTGTTTAAACCATGAACCAAGATCCTATCTCATTGATGTCAGTGGTGAGGGCTATTAAATTTCTCAAAACTTAACCATGTACTCATTCTTTTTTTTTTTTTTAAACCATGTACTCCTTCTAAGCTGTGTCCACTTAACACATCTATTTGTATATGGAAATGTATTTGTATTTCTTTTATTGGAATATTTTGAGGGAGAATGAGTGAGGAAGGTAAACTTTGGATAAATTAATTGATCCTGAATTTTGGTTTTTAGATAATTATTAAAGTGAATGTAAATTATGAGTATTCCTAGAAAATATGAAGTAAAAATCATTAGATAATAGGTAGAGGGGTGGAAGATGGATAAATGGGTAGTAAGTAGGGGAAACAAAGATGTCAATTTAGGCTGAAAACCCTACCACCCACTATTGAACTATTCAGTAGGTTTAGTCCTTCCATAAATATTTTTAGTACATACTACATGCCAAGCCCTGTGCTGGATATTGTCTATTTAATGTTTACTGAAGCAGATTTTATCCCTGACCTCATGGAGTTTGTAATCCATTGAAGGAGACACGCAATAAAAAGGTAAACTCTGGGGCAGCGCCTGTGGCTCAAAGGAGTAGGGTACTGGCCCCACATGCTAGAGGTGGTGGGTTCAAACCCAGCCCCAGCCAAAAACTGAAAGCAAACAAACAAACAACCCCCCCACCCTAAAAAAAAGCCTTAATTAAAAAAAAAAAAAAAAGTAAACTGTAATCTCAGCACTTTTGGGAAGCCAAAGGAGGTTTGCTTGAAGCTAGGAGTTCAAGACCACCCTGGGCTACATAGCAAAACATTCATAAATTGGTAGCCTTTATATATACCAACAATAGTTAAGCAGAAAAAACAGTCAAGGACTCTATTCCATTCACAGTAGTGCCAAAGAAGATGAAATATTTGATAGTGTATCTAACAAAGGATATAAAAGATCTCTATAAAGAAAACTATGAAACTCTAAGAAAAGAAATAGCTGGGGATGTTAAAAATGGAAAAACATACCATGCTCATGGCTTGGAAGAATAAACATTGTTAAAATGTCCATATTACCCAAAGCAATATACAATTTTACTGCAATCCCAATTAAAGCTCCACTGTCATACTTTAAAGATCTAGAAAAAATACTTCGTTTTATATGGAATCAGAAAAAACCTCGAATAGCCAAGATATTACCCAGAAATAAAAACAAAGCAGGAGGAATCACGGTACCAGACCTCAGACTATACTATAAATCAATAGTGATCAAAACAGCATGGTACTGGCACAAAAACAGAGAGGTAGATGTATGGAACAGAATAGAGAACCAAAAGATGAAACCAGCTACTTAAACCATTATTTGATCTTTGACAAGCCAATTAAAAACATTAAATGGGGAAAAGATTTCCTATTTAACAAATGGTGCTGGGTGAACTGGCTGCCGACCTGTAGAAAACTGAAATTAGACCTACACCTTTCACAATTAACTAAGATAGACTCTCACTGGATTAAAGATTTAAACTTAAGATATGAAACTATAAAAATACTAGAAGAAAGTGCAGGGAAAACTCTTGAAGAAATCGGCCTGGGTGAATATTTTATGAAGAGGACCCCCCCCCCCCGGGGAATTAAAGCAACATCAAAAATAGACCACTGGGACCTGATCAAACTAAAAATCTTCTGCACAGCCAAGAACACAGTAAGTAAAGCAAGCAGACAGCCCTCAGAATGGGAGAAGATATTTGCAGGTTATGTCTCTGACAAAGGTTTAATAACCAGAATCCACTGAGAACTCAAAGATATTAGCAAGAAAAGAACACATGATCCCATCTCAGGCTGCGCAAGGGACTTGAAAAGTAACTTCTGTGAATACAGGCACATGGCCTGCAGACATATGGAAAAATGCTCATCATCCTTAATCATCAGAGAAATGCAAATCAAAACCACTTTG
>CAUYPK010099121.1:5000-25752 GCA_963574355.1 Loris lydekkerianus
TAATGCTGGAGAAGATCCTTTAAGCTTTTAGACCATTAGTATCAGAACTAGAACTAACATTCAGGCTGCCTAATTTCCAAGCCAGAGTTCTTTCTTCTTGAAACACCACCACAGAGTGGAAATCTTACAATCGCATGCATGTATACCTATAATGTGCCATGTTTTGATGGAACATTTCTTTTTAAAGAGTTATAGAAAATGAACACCTTGGCAATACTATAAAATGTACAAAGAGAAAAGCAATTACATTATTTTCTTAGGTAAATGTGGTATCAGCCTAACTCCATTGTAAGGAAGAAAATCATTCCAAACTTTTACTTGACATTTATAGACAAACTAAGTAAATCTAAAACTCTCTTTCCCTAGATCAAAAAACATAAAAAGACAAGAACACGAAAAAGACTCTCAAGCTTTTCAAAAAGCAAATAGATTCAATATAGCCTGTGTACATATAAGTCTAATTCAGCCCAACATTAAATACTGAGATGCTAGTATGTAATTTCATTGTAACAGAAAGGAAGCAAAAGATAATAGTTGGCCTACTAAAATAAAGTACAAAATACACAAGAAAGCAACAATTTTTTAAAATGTAAGTAGAAAAGATAATACTATATTCATACCAATTGTACGAGTGAAGGGAAGAGCAGAGTTAGGTATAGTTTATCAGGTCAAGACACTAGTTTTAAGATCTTGGAGGAAGATATGAAAGAAAAACTATTGAGCAAAGAGCATTCAGGCTTACAATTCACTTTTAAGAGTTCATTCCTTCCTTAGAAGCAAAGAAAAATGTTTAGTTATTACTCCAAGATGAGGCTTCTAGTGGAAATACTGAGGGAACAATAGAAGAAATCAAGAATCTCTCTCTCTTTACATATATAATTACAATAATTAATTTTAAAACTGCAAGCATAATATCTACTATCTAAAATGAAAATAGCAGGCACCTTTACCTAACTGAACAGAACTATTAAGAAAAAGAACCCCCCAAAAGGCCCCCAAAAATAGTGGTCAAAACTTACACTAAAGCTTATACATACGATTTACATGAGGGATCCCCATGTCTTCATTCAGAGCAATTATTCTTTAAGTGCAATTTTGTAAATTTGGCTTCTTGTGTTTTAAACTAACAGATGAAGAAGTGGAAAAAGTGCTACAGACAGGCATACTGATAACAGGAGCAATAATGAAAATCTGACAAGGGAAGAGAAGGGAGAACCATACAAAGCAAGGCACCCAGGGTCATTTCACACAGACCATATAGACCTCAACATCTTGATAATCTATAGGGGATTATCGCTTTATTTGTAATCCAGGACAGTGATAAACTTGACTATTTACCAAAAAAAGTTAAATGATGCTCACACACTCTGTATAAAAGCAAAGAAAATTTTAATAGGAATTCCAATAAGAAAAAATGAATACTCACGGAACTGATGACTACATCAGGTTCCACGGGAGAAACCAGAGGTCATCTACTGAAGGGCCTCACTGAAAACTTTCCCTTCCTTATGCAATTAATCATAGCCAAAGTTCTGGCTCTCAGGCTCAAAATTCGTGAACCTACCAGGAGGGTATCATGTCTTAAGGGTAGAATAACACTGATTAATGAAGTTCATGTTAGATGACAGAATGCCAGTTTTTAACATACAATGAGAAGCATACTACCATAACTGGAAAAGTCTTTTCCATTAGGCTAGGCCATTCACTTATAATAGCCAGACCTACCTGAAAAACCACAGCCTTACCAGAAAGTTGATTGCTGAGCATGGAACGATAAAAAAGAATTGGATAAATGACATACTTCACAGCTAAGTAAATACTTGTGTTTCCTGAAGCATAAAGCATTTCAAGAAGTTGTTTCCAAGGCATACATATATACACATACACACACACACACACACACACACACACACACACATATATATATATATTTTTTTTTTTTTTAAAGACAGAGCCTCAAGCTGTCATCCTGGGTAGAGTGCCGTAGCCTTACAGCTCACAGCAATCTTCAACTCCTGTCTTAAGCGATTCCCTTGCCTCAGCTTCCCAGGTAGCTGGGACTACAAGGACCCACCACAATGCCTGGCTATTTTTTGGCTGTAGTTGTCATTGTTGCTTGGCAGGCCCAGGCTAGATTTGAACTCGCCAGTTCCAGTGTATGTGACTGGCGCCTTAGCCACTTGAGCTACAAGCGCCAAGCCCCTTTTTTATATTTTTGTTAAGTGCTTTGTATGCTTTGAATCTATGTTTAAAATTTCTTTTAGAGGAAAAACGTTCCACTGCTCAAAAGTAAAGTTTGATAACTACTAATTTACATAAAGGAGACAGAATGGTCTTACAAATAGCAAAAAATATACTTAGAAGTTTCCTGTCTCCTGAACAGTGCTTAGATGGATAAAACCAAAATTTTTCCCGTGATTTTATTCTGTGCTTCTACTTTTGACCAACATTCCTTCTTTATAACGCACTCTCTGTTGAAACAGTAATATGATTAATCACTTAACAGTCTAGTCATAAATATATAAGACTAGGACTCATTTTCTCTTTCGGATATCTTTGTGTATCTTTATTATGACCTATCAATTGTTGGTTTTCTTTTATCCTGAGATAAACTTTACTTTGTTTCTTTGGAAAGTTTTGATAGCAGTATATAAAATATTTTACAAATGTTTCCAGTTAGAATGATTAAAATAAAATATTTTTTGTTTTTTAAAATGTAAAAGTTTAAAGCTTGGATATTCAGACAGACTCTATTCTTAGGCTGAGTTCACCTGAGATACTGTACTAGGTTGAATAATTATGTTGCCCAAAATTCTAGTCAACACAGAACCTCAGAATGTGATTTTCTTTGAAAACTTCAACTTAGGAGATATAATTAGTTAAGATAAGGTCATACTGGATTGGGGTAGCCTCTACACCCAATGACTGGTACCCTTATAAATGGAGACACACCAGGAAGAAAGCCATGAACATGAAGACAGAGACTGGAATTACACTGCCACAAACCAAGAAACACCAAGGATTACTGACAACTCTCACAAGCTAGAAGAGGCAAGGATGTATTCTTCCCTAAGCCTTAGGAGGAGCATGGACCGGCTGACAGTCTGATTTCAAAATTCTAGCCTCCAAAAATGAAATAACTTTCAGCTGTGTTTAAGCCACCCAGTTTGTGGTAATTTTATAATGTCAGTTTCAGTAATTAATAAAGATGTTAATGGAAGCTCAACTGTTTCTTTTTACAAAAATGCTTGTGGAACACCAATTTCTTTTTTTTGCAGTTTTTGGCTGGGGCCAGGTTTGAACCCACCACCTCTGGTATATTAGGCTGGCGCCCTACTCCTTTGAGCCACAGGCACTGCCCTGAAACACCAATGTTTTGAAGGACTTGAATTCAAGTGATCTGCTGTTAGTAAGATGGCCCAATCTTCTAGTTTCAAGTCTTGGGGTTTTCTGACTATTCCCTACATCCATCCACCTAATATTTACCAAATCTTACTATGTGGGGATGATTCAACCATTTTACACTTATTGTGCTATTATTATTACATTATAATATATAACAAAACAATTTTACAACTCACAAAACGCAGTATCAGTGGAATCCTGAGTTTGTTTTCCTGCTATTAGGTCCCACCTGAGGGCTGTAAGAGACAAAGACAGCCGAAGTGTGTTGCTCATGTCCAGTCTATTCTGTAATCTTTTGTGGTAATCTCAGGATATTCTGCCTTGACTTTAATCCAGGATGTATAGAGATCTGAATTGTTTCAAGAATATTTTTAAGGCCACTGTCATTTGTAGTTGATCTCTGGTACAAACAAAGTCAATTCACCTAGCTTATTCATAAATGGGTCGTGGATCCATTCCTTCCCAATTCAGGGTTTTTTGTGGCTGGGACGTAATGCTCAAACTTTTCTGAAAGTTAAGATAGGTGATTATGCACCAGCTGGGAGAATGAAGGCCCTGGCTCAGTCTTTCAAAATCTTTGCTAACATGTCAAATATCCTAAAATTCATTCATCACTCCCATTATTCCAGTTTGGCTTTTGAATGCAACCATTTTAAGCTGCTGACTTGAACACAGTTGTCATTCTATCCTAAAGTGACAGATTGAGTTTGCTGAACAGGTTGAATATGTCACACAAATAAACAAATTTTGCAACTCATTCTGTGTCACTGAAATGTACTGCCAGTGGTGACTTTGTCTAAAAGAATCTCCGGAGCATCGCTTGTAAACTCTGGCCAGTGAACTACCATAGAAAGCCATCACACTTCTGTGTATAAGAGATGTGCTCTGTGTCCACTGAGCTGTGTGAACAGACATGAGTTAATGGACTGTGCTATTTAATGTGGCTGATAATTTTAATCATTTACTGCAAAAACTTGTTTAGTTCGAGTGACATTTTTTGGCTAGCCAGCATTTCTCTATGGATGACACAGCACACAGACTTACATTCAAAAGTAACTTCCTTAACCCAAGTAGTAAAACCAAAAAGCCATCCAGTCTTGGCAGCCCCTCTGCTGGTGCATATACTGACACAAAATGACCAACTCAGTCTTCCTGATATGTAATCATTCAAAGACTTGAATAGTTCTGCAGCTGTAGTGTTGGTTGGCAAAAAAGTGCACATGATATATCCTCATGCTATTAACTCCACAAAAACAAGCATTATTGCCTTGCTGTCAACATCAGTAGACTCATTAACCTGGATTCTGTACCATGGTGACTAATTAATCCTTTCTAAGAATGGTCCCTCAATATCCTCTGCTATTTCATCAAGTTGTCTACTTATGGTATTAACCAAGAGAAGCATGTGCCACCTTGCTTGGTTCTGCAGGTTCTCTTAAAAGTTCACAGCAAAAGTCCTTAGCAAGAGGCAGGATCAACTCTTCACCAGTAGTAAAGGGTTTCTTAGTGTTAGCAATGTGGACAGCCAGTAAAAATGACACTTTCAGTGCACACACATTTGATGAAGTAGTGGCCTTCAATAATTGCTCTATTCTTCATGTTCACATTTTTTTTTTAATTTTGAAAAACTCCAAAGGCTTGTATTTTAATGCAGAGTGCTTGGTCACAATACGGTGAAGCAGTTTTAAAGGTTTTGTGGCTTCACTGTATAGCTAGTCTCCACATATTATACAAAGTGGGCTTACAGAATGTGAATAACCTGTTGCAATGAACCTGCAATTTAAGTAGTAGTCTTGATATTTTCTTTTAAACACAGCTTTTATTTTGTTGGTAGTCTTAGCGTCTTCTATTGTCTCTTCATTGGGTCTTTCTCTCTTTTCAAAGAAACATCCAGTTACACTTTTTTTTTTTTTTTAACTCATTTTTGCTAGGGTAAGCTTGTGGCCCTACCAAAACTGAGACAAGTGTACAGTGTGGGAAAGAAGTACAGACTTAAGTGGTAAATAAAAATAATGAGTGGGCCGTGTGCAGACCAAAGTTAAGTGTTGAATTTTGACTTAAAGCATGCCACCAGTGGCAGCCTGTCCCTTGCCACTCACTAATCGGGTTTTGATTTACTGTGGCCTCTATGCAGTCCAACCTGCTTGCTAATGGTAATCTGTATTTGCAGCTGCTCCCCAGTGCTAGCATCACTGCCTCAGCTCCACCTCAGAGCATCAGGTGTTAGATTCTCACAAGGCGCGCGCAACACACATCCCTCATATACACAGTATAAAGTAGGGCTCGTGCTCCTGTGAGAGTCTAATGCTGCCACTGATCTGCCAGGAGGTGGAGCTCAGGCAATGATGTAAGTGATGGGGAGTGGCTGTAAATACAGATGAAGCTTTGTCTGTCACTTGCCCACCACTCATCTCCTGCTGTGTGGCCCAGGAGTCAGAGAGCACAGATATAGAATATAAATACTTTCCCCAAGGTGTCATTTATCTTTCCACTCTGATGTTCTTCATTTTCACCCATTTTTGCTGTTTCCCTGGAAAAATTTTATAACATTTATATAGTCAAGTATATCAATCTTACCTTTACAGCTTCTAGATATTATTTGAATAAACAAGTCTTTCCACAAAAGAAGATACTTAATTTAATGGTAAAGTGGAAGATAGTTAAAAGTTTTGTTTTTGTTTTCTAAGAGAAGAAACTTCCAAAAGACTTGAGAGATAACTTCTAGATAGACTCTCATTGATTTAGTTAATAATCAGGGTGGGCATTCCTGACAACAGGGAAACTTATTACAATCTTGTTTCCTTAGAATATATATATATATATATTTTTTTTCCTTAGAATATATATGTGTGTGTATATATATATATATATTTTTTTTTTTTTTTTTTTTTTTTGCCTTCCCAATTAGTGATTTGAAACACTATTAAAAACATTCCTGGAGTTATACCTTCTCCACAAAGAACGACTACAGTTTCCTGTTTCCAAATTTCTTTCATTCTTGAAGAATTTCTCTATAAACAAATCTGTATCCATGTCCTGTGATATCATATACAGGTATACTTAGTTTTATTATGCTTCACTGAGAGCATTTTTACAAATTGAAGATTTGTGACAACTGTGTGTTGAGCAAGCCTTGTGGTATATCATTTTTCCAACAGCAGATCCTCACTTCATGTCTCCATGTCATATTTTGTTAATTCTTACAATATTTCAAACTTTTATTATGATATTTATTATGGTGATCTGTGATCAGTGACCTTTCAAGTGATTACAGTTTAATTGTTTTGGGTACCACAAAATGTACCACCCATATAGACAGCAAACTTAATAAAATGCTGTATTGTGACTGCTCCTCCATTTCTCTCCCTCTTTGGGCTGTTCTAATCCTGAGAGACAACTATATTAAAATTAGGCAAATTAATACCCTATAATGGCTTCTAAGTATTCAAATAAAAGGAAGAGTCACATATCCCTGACTTTAAATCATAAGCAAGAAATTATTAAGCTTAGTGAAGGAGCCCTAAAACTGAGATAAACTGAAAGCTAGGCTTCTAATGCCAAATAGTTACCCAAGTTGTGAATGCAAGGCAAAGGTTCCCAAAGGAAATTAAAAGTAGTCTGGACAGAAGATTGAACCAGTTTAAGCCAAAGCCTCATCCAGAGCAAGGCCCTAAATTCTATAAAGGCTGAAAAAATTAAGAAAGCTGGAGAAGAAAAGTCTGAAGCTAGCAGAGGTTGGTTCATGATGTTTAAGACAAGTCATAAAGTACAAGGGGAAGCAGCAAGTGCTGCTACAGAAGCTACAGCAAGTTATTCAGAGGATTACTGATACAGGTGACTACAGTAAATAAAAGATTTTCAATGTAGATAAAACAGTCTTCTACTGGAAGATGCCATCATAGCTAGAGAAGGGAAGTAGTCAATGCCTAGCTTCAAAGAACAGGCTGACCTATTGGTTAATGCAGCTGGTGACTAGCTGAAGCTAATGTTAATTTATCATTCTAAAAATTGTAAGGCCTTAAAAATTAAGCTAAATCTACTTTGCCTGTGTTCTATGTCTAAATGGAAGAGCAGAGCCTGGATGAGGGCACATCTGTTTATAGCATGGTTTATGAAATATTTTAAGACTACTATTGAGACTTACTGCTTAGAGAAAAAGATTCCTTTCAAAATATTACTGCTCATTGACAATGCACCTGTCTACCTAAGAGCTCTGATGGAAAATGTACAAGGTGATCCATATTGTTTTCACGCCTGCTAACAAAACAGCCATTCTGCAACCCATGGATCAAGGAGTCATTTCAATTTTCAAGTCTTACTGTTTAAAAAACATATTTGATAAGGCTATTGCTGACATAGGTAGTGATTCCTGATGAATGTGGGCAAAATAAATTGAAAATTTCTGAAATGGATTCACCATTTTAGATGCCACTAAAAACATTCAGGATTTAAAGGAGGAAGTCAAAATACGACATTAATAGGAGTTAATGCTGGAGCTTGGAAGACACTGATTTAAGCCATCATGAGTGACTTGGAGAGGTTCAAGACTTCAATGGAGGAGGTAACTGCAAATGTGGTGGAAACAGCAAGAGAACTTAAAAGTGGAGATGTGACTGAATTGCTATTATCTCACAATAAAACTTTAGCCAGTGAGGAGATGCTTCTTATGGATGGCAAAGAAAGTAGTTTAATTGAGAGGAAATCTACTTTTGGTGAAGATGCTATGAATATTGTTGAAATGACAATAGAAGATTTAGAATATTGCATAAATTTAGTTGATAAAGCAATGACAAGGTTTAAGAAGATTGATTCCAACTTTGAAAGTTGTTCTATTGTGAGTAAAATGCTACATTTTACATAGCACTGCATGCTACAGAGAAATTCTGTATAAAAGGAAGAGTCCATCAATGTAGCAAACTTCATTGTTATCTTACTGTAAGAAATTGCCATAGCCACCACCACCCTGATCAGTCAGCAGCCTTTGAACCCTCATCAGTCAGCAGCCATCAACATCAAGGCAAGACCTTACACCAGCAAAAGGATTATAGCTCAAGAAGAGCTCAGATAACCACTTATTAACCATGAAGTATTTTTAAAGGTATATGCACTGTTGTTTTGAGACAACTACCATACATTTAACAGACTACAGTATAATCTAAATATAACTTTATATGCACCGGGAAACCAAACTTTATTGCAGTGGTCTGGAACCAAACATGCATATCTCCAAGGCATGCCCATATCTAGGTTTTAGATATTACAAAGAGATTTTTGGCTGGGCAAAGTGGCTCATGCCTGTAATACTAGCACTCTAGGAGGCCGAGATGGGCAGATTGCCTGAGCTCACACGTTTGAGACCAGCCTGAGCCAGAGCCAAACCTCATCTCTAAAAATAGCCAGGCATGCGGCAAAGCGCTGTAGTCCCAGCTACTTGGGAGGCTGAGCCCAAGAATTTTAGGTTGCTGTGAGCTGTGATGCCAAGGCGCTCTACCCAGGACGACAAAATGAGACTCTGTCTCAAAAAAAAAAAAAAAAAAGACTTTCATATCCTAAATAGATATATAAGACATGCTTTTAAATGGAGTACTCAATTTTTACTAAGATTGGCAAATGCCAAATTAGAAACAAAATATTTTAATGCAAAAATCTGTTCAGAGGAAATTTCTTTGTGTTTATCTACCTAGACATGCCTCATCACACTAGTTCTTTTCAGTTCTCTGTTCTAATTACAATCCAAATTTAGCGTCCTTTGTGGATTTTCTTGCATGCTTTCTACGAGGCAATTAATATAATGCAAATAAAACTGTATTTAACTTAAAAATTATGGCACCATGCCAAAGCCATAAAATTCAATATATATTGATATCATTATTTTTGGTATGATTCAACCGTTAGTTTTTCGTCCATATTTACAACTAACTTTAATTTATTTCAATGTTCCTAGAACAGAATTAACCGTTTCAGTGAAAATTAGATACTAGCTTCTATTGAATATTAATTTTATAACTGCGCTCTGTCAAAAATTAAACACAACTAAGAGCATTCAAGTTTTATTTGCCTTAATGTGTCCTTCATATACCCATATGCTTATTGTTTACTCTTTCATTATTTCATACATACTTTATACGTATTCTAAATGGTGTCATTAGCTGTTGGCAAATATGAGGCGGCCAGTTTTATACATCCTATTCTTAAAACAAAGGTGGCATCTGTGGCTCAGTGAATATGGCGCAGGCCCCCTATACTGAGGGTGGCAGGTTCAAACCCGGCCCCAGCCAAACTGCAACACAAAATAGCCGGGTGTTGTGGCGGGCGCCTATGGTCCCAGCTACTCAGGAGGCTGAGACAAGAGAATCGCCTAAGCCCAAGAGCTGGAGGTTGCTGTAAGCTGTGACGCCACAGCACTCTACCGAGGGTGACAAAGTGAAATTCTGTCTCTACAAAAAAAAAAAAAAAGCTAAACAAAACAAGATTGTCTTCACTTAAAAGAAATTCCCAAAGCAGAAATTCATTTTAAATAACATAGACTGAGTAACCACTACTACACAGCACTTAACTAGACATAGTCCATCAAAGATCAGTTGATTCTAAATTAAAAATCCAGCTGGGAAAAAAAGTCATGATAAAACAGTGAACCTCCACAATGGTGCCTCCAAATTGTCACTAGAATTCCCCTGCTTCACATGAATAAGCAAACAGAAACAATGCTTATAAAATTCCAAGCTTCTCAGACATTAAAAACCCTCTGGATATATTTTTCAGGATACACTTTCTACACTCAAGCAATAATATCCATGCTTTACCCCCAAATATATCCTAATCATTTCTTAAGCAAGCTCTGGAGATTCTTATCTTAGTTCTTTTAGGATGAGGAAATGACTGCCCAGCCCTATCCCTACCCCTCATTTCCACTATTTGCTTAAGAGTAGCCCAAATACCATCTCTTCCAGCAAAACTTCAACTCACCAAGCAGAATTTTCATTCTCTTAAATAACCATGACCTAAACAGTTGTATCTTGATAACAGAGGTCTATACAATACTCTACAACTAAACTGCTTGCACAAAATGTATCTCAATAGTTACTCTGCATAATTGCATTAAAATTCATTCAGACAATGGTAGTAGAAATCTAACATTCAGAAACGGAAACAGTAAGGCTGGGTGGAGGCTCAAGCCTGTAATCCCAGCGCTCTAGAAGTCTAGAGTGGGAAGGAAGATCATTTAAGGCCGGGAGTTTGAGAGAAATTTGGGCAACATAGTGAGACCTCATCACTACAAAAAATTTAAAAAAAAATAGCTGGGCATAGTAGTACACACCTGTAGTCTCAGCTACTTGGGAGGCTGAGGCAGGAGGACTGCTTGAGCTCAGGAGAATGCAGTGAGTTATGATTGTGCCACTGAAGGTCTAGCTTGGATGACAGAGTGAGACTCCACATTAACGAAGAGGAAAGGGAAAGGGAAGGGTGGGGGGGAAATGGGGGAAAGAGAAGAAAGAAATTGAAATAATAGAATTTAGTTATTTCTGCTTAAACAAAAGGCATGTGCATATATGATTTCTGGGACCTAAAAAGAACTTTTGGGAATATACAAGAATAACATCTCAGAAAGTTTTCTAAAGGAAGAAAGAGCTTATTGATAGTTTTCCTATTTAATTTAAATCAAGAGTCACAGCTACTCCTAAGAAGTTTAGGACATAAATATGAAAAGGCTCATGTTGCGGAGAAGAATTCTGTCCTACGTGTGGATGATCACATATAAAGATCTTAGCCTGAAAATACAATCTAAAGGTTTTGTTAGAAAAGCAGGCAGCCTCTTCCTTCATGCAATATGAAAGGCTAACCTATCTCTAGTGGTTCTTTTCCAGCTATCTTTGGCAAACAGTGCACTATGTAATGGTTAGCAATGGTATTATTTTATGTGATAGGAATTTTAAAGGAAGTACAGTATTCCATAAATCAGCTTATACAAGAAGTCATTTATTAATAGCACTCCTACTCAGGTTAAACAGAAGTTAAGCTAATGGAATGTCAGATGATCTGGGTTCTGATTCCAACTCCTAACTACTTTGAATTGTGATCTTGGGCAAGCGGCTTTTTCTATAGGTCTCAGGCTCATCATTCATAAAAGGAGGTTTGACTACATGATCCCTATGGTATGCTGCAGCTCAAAAAAATGAAAGGAAGAAATATATACTAAATTCATTTTATTAATAGGATAAACTATCAGGATAAATTGATAATTTTTCCACTGATTTACAAAGCTGATAACTAATATTCTAAAACTAGCTCTAAAATGTTTAAAAGTTGAATTTTCCAGGCCAATAAATCTAGCACTTTAGCTATCAATTTCTCTTCACTTCACTGATATATTTTTCTTCTTTGGGCCTCAAAATTTGCTATAAAATGTCTTGTTTCCTTGTAATTCATGATATAATTCATCCTAGTCTGGTGTTTTATCAACTTAACAGTGCTAATTGCCTTATTATCTGCTCTGGTGCAGTAGTAAAGCCTCTGAATATTTCATTTACTTTACCAACAAGAAAATCCCATATATCTCAGCCTTAATAGATATTACCTCTATCTCTTGGATGAGCAGAGGCATGAAGACTTAAGCTCTTTGGAAAGCCAATATAATCTATCACTATTTAACTGTTTGTCAATGTTTATGCTGGTCTCAACTCACATTTAATGGGGCTTTTTATTGTTATTTTCCACTATAAAATTTTGAAGATACCTAAATGTCACTAATTCCTAAGTTTAGCATGTGTATTGCAAAATTACTTACTTGGGAGACAGTGATATGGTAAAAATGCGTGGGCTTTGAAGTTAGGAAGACTAACTTGCATTAGTTCAAATCTTAGTTCTGACCTTTGCTATCTGTACAGCCTTCAGTAAGCTGGGTACCCCTATGAGCCTCAACTTCCTCTTGCAACCTCTCAAGAAGATAGGAAAGGACAATTCTATCAACTGCTGCCAATAAGATAAAGACCTAAAAATTACGGGTAATCTTTGTTTTACTATGGTTGCTAAGGAAAGAAACCAGACTATTATGGATTAAGAAGTGACTGGGAGGTAGGCATGTGGAAACTCTAAATGTAGATAATTTTTGGACAAATTGGGCTCCTAGGGAAGGAAATGGATTTTGTTGTTTCTTCAGTGACTTCAGCATGCTTGAATTCCACTGAGAAGAAACTGGCAGAGGTTACACACATAGAGAGAGAAGAGACAAACACACAGAGAAAGCTAAGAATATAATCCAGACCATAGAATCAACGTTGGATGTCAATGTGGCTTTAGATCTTCGATTCTAAAAAGGATGTAATGAAGAAAGTAAAGATGAAGTGAAATCTGTAGGTTTGATGGTGCATGGGGCACATATGAAAAGTCCACTTTTACCCAGGGAAGACTTTGAGAAAAGAAATAATAATTAAAAATAGACACAAAAATCGAGGATTAGTATCATTCAGAGAAGAAGGCTGGGGAGTGTCCTAGAAGAGGAAACAGAATATTTAGTAAAGACTTGAAAGGAGATTCTATGTTTAATAGTCCAATAATAAAGAGTAGGAAAATTGCCGTGAGCCTACAATGGACCTTGGCTAAACTTCACTTACTCCTCAGGCTACTGATACAGTCAGTGAAAACAACGAGTACCCCGAGTTACAAACATCTGTCTGACAATGACTCACACTTACAGAAGCAGGTAAATGTACCTATTTGACTTACATACAAATTCAACTTAAGAACAAAGCCACAGAACTTATCACATTTGTAACCCAGGGACTGCCTATACTTTCTACCCTGAAAGGCCATCTAGATACCTAATCAGAGTACTTTCTCTAACTTTGGCGGTGAGAATATTTGAAAAACTGTGACCACTGATACATCCGCCAGTCATTTAATTATGAGTCAAATGCTTCTTAAATAATTACTAAATTCAAAGCATGATCTTGTATTCTAAGAGACTAGAAAAATAAGGTATGTTTCATCACTCTTAAGAACTTTGACCTTTCACCATGCACAGTGGTTTACACCTCTATTCCCAGCACTCTGGGAGGCTGAACTGGGTAGACTGACTAAGCTCACGAGTTTGAAACTAGCCTGAGCAAGAGCAAGACCCCATCTCTAAAAAATAGCCGGGTATTGAGATGGGCGCCTATAGTCCCAGCAACTTGGGAGGCTGAGCCAAGACGATAGATAGCTTGAGACCAAGACTTTGAGGTTGCTGCAAGCTATGATGGCACTCTGACAGGAGCAAGAAAGTGACTCAGTCCAAAAACAAAAAACAACAACAACAAAAAAACTGTGACCTTCAATGGGCAGAATAAGTGAAATGTTACCTGAGGCCCATAGGCCAAAGCAAGGATGAGTATCCTTTATCTAAAATGCTTGGGACTAGAAATGTTTTAAATTTTGTTTTTTCTTCAGATTTTGGAATATTTGGATTACATAACATTTTGGAATATTTGGATTACATAACATTACATTACATCTAATTCAAACATCCAAAATCCTCCAATGAGCATTTCTTCTGAGTGTCATGATGCTGCTCAAAAAGTTTCAGATTTGGGGCGGCGCCTGTGGCTCAAAGGAGTAGGGTGCCGCCGGCCCCATACGCCAGAGGCTTGAGGTTCTCAACCTGTGGGTCTCCACACTTTTTTAACAATGAAAATACCTTGTGGCATCAGGAAGGTTGAGAACCACTGCTATATGGAATCTAAACTTTTAGAAAAGTTTATCTTCTTCAAAGCATTCTGGAAAATGTAGTGGCTCTAAGAATCCTATATAACAAGTAGCCTTAACAGTTCACTAATGTATCAAAAGCTTAGAATATAAAAGTCTTAGTCTTTCTTTAAAAGACTAATGTCTATTAACAGCTAAAAAACAGGGCACAGTAGGGGGTTAATATGTTGTTGTCTGAATTACTTTCAGCAGTTTAAGTACCCATTAGTCTTTATTAGCAAAGTGCTATTGGTCTTTTGAAGTTTTTTCTGCTGCTTCTTATTTTACTTGGCCAGAAAGATGACTTTAGCAAAAGTGCCTGAAATATGAAGTTTTGCTTTTTATTTTTATTTAGATTTCAGATTTTTGAATTTTAGATTTGTATCTGAAAAATGTTTTCTACTTTTAGGATTATATGCAGAAGTAATGTAAATTGTTCAGCACAGCTGTATGCTTCATCTGTTTTTATCTCATAATTTTCAATATAAAAAGTACTCTTCAAAATTTCTCCAAAGGGGAGAAATTAAGATCAATCTTCTCAGAAACCAAAGCAATTCACATCTAAATCTCCTATCACATCCAAATGCCACTTGATGCAGAACTGTTCTATGAAGCTTAGTTTCTAGCATAACCAGTGGTTATTCATCAGATATCAAAAATTTATTATTTAAAAACTGAAATTCAAATGATAAAATTGAAAAATAACTTATGATCAAAGTTCACTGAACTTAGCTTGGAGGACCAAATTTTAATTAAAATCTAAGAGTTAAAAATCTAAGACCTATTAATAAAGTCATTTTGAGGAATCCACATCTATGAAGAACATAACGTAAGGTAGTGACATGGGTTAATACAGTTGTGACCATGCCAGTAATGAGCTGGGTAACCCTGAGCAAATTAACTACCTATCTTTTATGTGTGCATGCATAAAGGAAGGAGTATAACTTCTCTGTTATACTCACGCAGAAGTGAGTACAACAATCTCTAAGAGTTATTTCATCAGCTCTATAATTTAAATTCAAAAGAAATGAATTTACTTTTAAGACTGTATTCCAAACTAAAATTAGTGAGGCGTGCTGTGCTAATCCTAGCACTTTGGGAGGCTGAAGTGGGTGGATTGCTTGAGCTCAGGAGTTCGAGACCAGCCTGGGCAAGAGCAAGACCCTCTCTCTACTAAAAATAGAAACACTAGCCCCACTTCATGGGAGGCATCTGTAGTCCCAGCTACTCAGGAGGCTGAGGCAAGAGGATCACTTGAGCCCAAGAGTTTGAGGTTGCTGTGAGATGTGATGTCACAGCACTCTACCCAGGAGGGCAGATTGAGACTCTGTCTCAAAAAAAAAAACAAACAACAACAACAAAAAAAGTGAAATTAGTTTAAATGTAAATGGTTTACCTACCTGCACGTCTAACTTGTTCTTATCTTAAAATTTTCAACAATGTGGAAAGTATTGTCCTAAAAAAACTAAACATACTTGACATTTCTACTTCTCATACAGTTAACTCTTGAACAATTGGGGGGGGGGGGGTAGAAACATCAACCCCTCTTACAGTCAAAAGCTGCATTTAACTTTTAACTCCTAAAATATTTACTTACTAATAGTCTACTGTTAACCGGAAACCTTACCAATAACATAAATAGTTAAAACATATTTTATAAGTTATACATTATAAACTGTATTCTTATACCTTGTAATAAAGTAAAAAGAAAATATTACGAAAATCATAAGGAAAACACATTTACAGTACTGTATTTATCAATACTGTAAGTTTATGTCATCTGTTTACAAGGTGAATCATTGCTCTGAAATGCAGGCAATAGCAGGTGCAGACCTCAGTTCATGGTACATATCATGTAATGTCATTACTTTTCTCTGCTTCTTGGGAACACTTCCAGCACCCCTAGTGGTATTTCGTATGAGTCCCGGGGTGTTATTCAAAGATTACAGTATTGCACTAACCACAATAAAAATACACAAGAACTGTGTGAGATCACTTTTTACTGTGATAAGCAATTTACTAGAGAAACCAACTGCTCCATCAGAACCATTAGCATCGCACTAACATTTTAAAAGGATACAGTACTCATAGTACTTGAGCTTACCACAATAGCAACAAAAATTATTACAGTAGTACAGTATGTACTCCAGTTAATTTTATGCGGTTATGATTTGATAATACCGTGCCTTTATCTTTGTTTATACTTCTTTCAACTTTGAATGATGCCATGGACAGTTGTGTTTGTGTGCATAAGCTTTGATAAATTTTAACCTTTTAAAATATATTTGCATATATTTGATGGTAGTAAATTATAAAAAACTATTATTTACATATATTTTAACCACTCATGACATACCTTTTTCTTAATCTGAAATTGACAAGTGAGATTGTCAGAAGTCTGCCCTCTTATTACTGCTTTACTTGGACTGGACTTTCTTTTAACCACCATTTATCTCCACAAGTACACAAGCTCCGTGAAGTCAGCAACACATCCTCAGAAGTGAGGCTCAAAAAAGTCTTGGTACATATAGGAGAACCTCTATAGTTGGCCACCTTGCTACAATAACCACCTCCTTAAATTGACCATTTTCATAAACCAGGCATGTACCACAAGTATGTATCAGCACAGCAGGCCTAATTCCTTATGTTGACCAATTTGTTATAGTCCCTTGGGTGGTCAAATTACAGAAGTCCTACCATATTGTAAAATAAATGAATTTACTTTGTGAAATTTTAAGTGCCTTGAGGACAGAAAGTGTCTTATTCCTCATGTTCCTTTAGCATTTAATAATCAGAATTATTCTTTTTTACAAACAAAAGCCAAAGTTGTTTCCTGAGACCACTTCTACTTAATCTAATACTAAAAATGCTAGGATAGTTTAAAAGGAGTAATACACAGAAAATTGAACACGTTCTTCTTAGTAAAGCATCACAAGAATGGAGAAGAATCCAGTGTACTCAATTCTGATATGAGGACAATTGATGCTAGTACATGGTGGTGGATGGAGGAATGACAGAGGGAAGGAGGGAGGAGGCGGGGGAGGGGGGTCATGGTGTGTCACACACCATTGGGGCAGGACACAATCACCGTATATACTCGAGTATATATGGTATTACAACGACTTTACCTAACAAATGCAAGCAGTGTAACCTGGTTCTCTATACCCTCAATGATTCTCTAACAATTAAAAAAAAAAAATCAATTTAAAAACCTACTATTTTCTTTTTTAAGAAAATAATTTTCAATTGTGGCGGGAACTGGGGACAAGTAGCGAAAGAAGATTAAGAGTATACATATGTGCCAGACTTTTAAACTTATGGCAGTGACAATTACTTAACTATACAGTATTGGGTTGAAATTAAATAGCATTGCTGGTGCTGGTGGCTCTTGCCTATAATCTGAGTTACTCAGAAGAATGAGGTAAGAGGAGAACTTGAGGCCAGGACAAGATAGCAAAACTGTCTCTCTCTCTAAAAAAAAAAAAAAAAGAGGGAGAGAATTAGCCGGGCATGTGGTAGACATTTGTAGTCCCAGCTACTCAGGAGGGTGAGGCAGGAGGATCACTTGAGTCCATTAGTTCTAAGTTATGGTAAGCTATAATTGTGTGACTATATTCCAGGCTGGACAACAAAGCAATACCTATTTTTCCAAAAAAATTAAAAAAAAAAAGAAAGGAAGAAAATTTAAACATTATCTATAAACGTGGGCTGGGCACGGTGACTCAAGCCTATCATCCCAGCACTCTGGGAGGCCGACAGGGGCGCATTGCCTGAGCTCACATGTTCAAGACAAGCCTGAGCAAGAGGGAGACTCTCTAAAAATAGCCAGGTGTTATGGCACTGTAGTCCCAGCTACTTGGAGGCTGGGGCAAGAGCATCGCTTAAGCCTAGGAGTTTGAGGTTGCTGTGAGCTATGACACCATAGCACTTTATCAAGGGTGACAAAGTCAGACTCTGTCTCAAAAAAATAAATAATCTTTCTCTAGAAATACTATGCCAAAGTTACGAACCCAAGGTGTCATAAATCATAATCAACATAATAAAGAAAAGAATCATTTAAAAAGTAACACTGTTGGCCTCAGCTCCTGACTGATGCAGCACCATGGATCAGTACACCAACTACTATCTATAGGCCTCCTCTTACTTGCAAGACACCCTCCACTGAATGTAGTCCTGGAAATAGGTCCTTTCCAAAGGATGCCCCTCTTTAGCAGGTGAAAACCGTGGATTGCCTAAGGCATATATATATATATATATATATATATATCACTCTACACAAGGGGGAAGGTGTTGGTTAAGTGATTGTAGGGCTGAAGCTTCATACCCCTTTCTCCTTGTGATCTTTATCTTGGAGATGCTTGTTTAAAAAGATAATTAAAATAATTTAATTTTTTTTCTATTTGAAAACTAAACAAAAACAGTATTATTAGAATAAATTAAGAAGTCTGTCAAGAACTGGAGAAGATATAGATCAGTGAAAGGAATACAATGCAGTGGGAAATGTAAAATGGTACAATCCCTCTGGAAAGTTTGGCCCTGCTACATACTGTTTGTGTCTCCCGCAAAATCACATTTTGAAATCCTCTCTCAGTGTAAAGGTATTAGGAGGTAGGGCCTTTGGAAAATAATGGACTCTTAAGGGTGGAGCCCGCATGAAGATTAGTACCCTTATTAAAGAGATCCCTCTAATCTTTTTACATCACGTGAAGAGGGCAGCAGTCTACAACCCGAAGATAGCACTGATCAGAACCTGACCATGCTGGCACCCTCACCTCAGACTTCCAGCCTCCAGGATGATGAGAAACAAATTTCTACTATGTATAAGCCAGCCAGTCTATGGTACATTGTTAGAGCATCCCAAACTGACTAAGACATGCATTACCTTATAAAGTGGAACATTCACTTTATGACACAGCAATTCCATTCCTGATTATAAAACCAAGTAAAACTCTAGTATATAATTACTAGAAAAATGAATAAGAATGCATATAGAAACACAGTTAATAACTGAAATAATCCAAATGCCCATTGACACAAGAATAAACAATTATAACAATAGTATTACCACACAATAGGATATTATATAATAGTCAAAAAGAAATACACTGAATCTACAGGCAAACATTTGGCTGACTCTTACCAATATAACATTGGGTGGAAAAGCAGTCCCAGAAAATGCCCTTCTTATAAAGAGAAAAACAAAAAACAAACAAAAAAAAAAAACCTAAAACTAATATATGTTTTAGTGATATACAAATTATACAAAACAAACCATGGTAAACATGAAGAAAAGATTAAAAATAGTAGCTACTTCAGGTAGAACTAATAGCACAAAATTAGGTACTTGTTATCATTTTTAGTTACTGTGTTAGGTGATGGGTACATGTCATTAATATATTACTTAAAAGTAATAAATATAGGCATACAATAAAGAGGGCCACGCACATACCAATAATGAGTATGTGGCATAAACTAAAGATCAAGACTAATTCAATTCTGTACAATCATGATACAAATAAAAAAATTACTAGGGTAATTAATTTGGATTCATTCCTTATACCACATCTTAAATCCCTCATCTTTATTTTTAGCTTTGTTCACCTTTTCTTTTTAAGTTTTGTAGCAATATGTATACTAGCTATAGAGAAAAAAAACTGATTTATAGAACAGTCCAGTGTAATTTGATGAAGCAAGTATGTATCTGAGGAAATTTTTTCATAAAGTTACCTTAAAAATTAGTTTCAGCAATTGGAGTAAGTCTCAGCTAACAGGAAAATACATACGTGAAACACTTTATTCACCAAAAATAAAGTGTTAGAGTGATTTATTAAATACCTTCTGTTAGAATCAACAAAATACAATTCAAAACTGTCTCCATTTTTCATAAACCACAAAAATCATTACCAGTTATTTCAATTTAAGCTCTCCATTCCAAACAAGAAACATTAATATTTGGTTTGATGTTCCCTGCATCTCAATTTTACCCTTGGTCCCCATTTAACACTATTAAACAGCTACTATACGCTGAACAGTTTGCTAAAGGTATAAGCATAAATAAAATAGTACTTTTTTTTTTATTGTTGGGATTCATTGAGGGTACAATAAGCCAGGTTACACTAATAGCATTTGTTAGGTAAAGTCCCTCTTGCAATCATGTCTTGTCCCCAGAAGGTGTGACACACACCAAGGCCCCACCCCTCTCCCTCCTTCCCTCTCTATGCTTTTCCTCCCCCCCATGACCTTAATTGTCATTAATTGTCCTCATATCAAAATTGAGTACATAGGATTCATGCTTCTCCATTCTTGTGATGCTTTACTAAGAATAATGTCTTCCACTTCCATCCAGGTTAATATGAAAAATGTAAAGTCTCCATTTTTTTTAATAGCTGAATAGTATTCCATGGTATACAAATACCACAGCTTGTTAATCCATTCCTGGGTTGGTGGGCACTTACACTGCTTCCACATTTTGGCGATTGTAAATTGAGCTGCAATAAACAGTCTAGTACAAGTGTCCTTATGATAAAAGTATTTTTTTTCCTTCTGGGTAGATGCCCAGTAATGGGATTGCAGGATCAAATGGGAAGTCTAGCTTGAGTGCTTTGAGGTTTCTCCATACTTCCTTCCA